>JAEHOD010000101.1:0-107500 GCA_016834595.1 Chlamydomonas schloesseri
GGGAGGGGGGAGGGGGGACGGGGGACACAGGGGGGGGGGAGAAGGGAGGGGGGAGGGGGGACAAGGGAGCAGGGAGGTGGGGGGAGGGGGTGTGCGCAGAGGGGGGCGGAGCCGGGAGAGGGAAGAGGAGACGTGGGACAAGCAGAGGGGAGGGGGGAGGGGTGTAGGGGAAGGGGAGAGGGTGTGGGGGGGGAGGGAGCAGGTGTCAGAGAGGGTGAGAGGGGAGGGAGAGGGGGGAGAGAGGAGGGGAGAGGGGGGGCAGAGAGAAGGAAGGGCAGGGGGCAGGGGGGAGGCAAGGGAGTAGGAGGGGGAGGGAGGGGGTGGACGGATGGAGGGGAGAGGGAAGATGGGGGAGGGGGGAGGGGGGAGGGGGGGGGAGCAGGGGGGGAGAGGGAAGATGGGGAGGGGGGAGGGGGGGAGGGAGGAGCGGGATGGGGGAAGGGGGAGGGGGGACATAGGGACGGGGGGAGGGGGGGGGGGGACACACGGGATGGGGAGAGGGGGGAGGGGGGACATAGGGAACGGGGGGAGAGGGGAGGGGGGAGAAGGAAGGGCAAGGGGAGGGGGGAGGGCGGACAGGTGGAGGAGCGGGGGGATGGAGGAGGGGGACAGGGGAGGGGGAATGGGGAAGGGGGAGGGTCCAGGGTGGAGGGTCTAGGCAGTTGGCGGTGGCACGCTGGAGCAGGCCGAGCGCTGGACAGAGCTGAACCCTTGTCCTGGCCCCGCAGGTCCGACAAAACATCGGCAATGGAGCGCTCGGGCTGGACGAGATCGGCTACAACAGCCTGGAGCACACTGGCGCCTGCAACCGCTCCGCACAGAAGGCTCTGGACGCGCCTGAACACCTGGACCCGCTAGACCCGAGCCTGACGACGTTCAAGGGCCGACCAAGCGCGCTGGTCGGAGACCTGTTCCAGAACACTCAGCCAAGTGGCACACCCATGTACAAGTGGGCGGCAGATGTTGAACGCGACCCCAGCTTCACCCCGCGGCGGCTCCTTGTGGAAGACACAGATGAGGAGCAGGCTGCTGGCGCTCCAGCAACTGCAAATGCAAAACGCAGGAAGGGCAAGGCCACGGACAAGGGCAAGGGCAAGGGCAAAGGACAGCGGAGGGCAAAGCCGCCGCCCCGAAGCACAACCTGTCAGAGGACGTGCTGGCAGGTTCGATGTGTACCGCGCTGCCTCAGATGTGTTTTGCTGGACAAGCAGCAGCGCCAGGACCGCTCTGCTGGTGGGGTGCAGCTCACTGCATACTCGCGGGTTCTTCAACGGGCAGCGCCCGTGAACGAGCTGGAAGTTCGAGCGATGGTCACAGACCTTAACAGCCGTGTGTGCAACCTCGCGGACCTGGCACGCAAGGCCTCGGAAGCAACCCGCGTCCCACAGCCCGCCAACCCACACGCCTGGATGAAGCTGTTCCCACGCGTGGTGCTCCAGCGCAATGCCCCGCGCCACACGCTGACACCCGGCTGATGCAGATGGCCGCCAAAGGTCGCTGGGAAGCGGCTGGTCGTGTGGAACGCGACACACATCTCGTGCCGGGAGCAGCGCGGCAGGCCTTCACAGCCGCTGAGCCAGACAGACCAGCTGAATGCCATGCGCGTGATGGACGACAAGGCGTTCGAGGGCCTCACAGCTGACACGTGGTACTTTGACGGCGCGCCATTCCTGGTCACCACCAAGCTGGGTGTGGACGCGGGCGCCTGCAAGAACAACCTCGTGCGCGCAGTGGGACTTGTGACTGACCCGAGGGAGCCGCCCGACACGGGTGAGGGCGGCTTCTGGCGCCTTCGGTACCTGCCCAAGGCGGTGTTGGTAGTGCCGATCAACAACGCGGCACCGCTGGACATCCTGGGGCCTGCATTCAGCGGCGTGGACACTGCCGGCGTGTTCCCTGTGACGCCATCACTACCCACAACTCTGTCCTTGTGGACTCGGCACCCTCCAAGGTCCGGGTTCGGCGACGGAACTTGCCGCTCGGAGACGCCTTCGCTGTGACAGACTTCTTTGTGCAGGGTGCCAGCTTCAAAGATGCGCGCTGGGTGGTGGACCTGAAGCCCACACCCTTGCCCAACGCTGACGGCATCGTGGTGTCACGCGCGTGCCTGTTTGTGGTGCTCACCCGCTACCGCAGCCTCGACGATGTCATGCTGCTGCGGCCCCTTTACACCAACGAGTTGGAGAAGTGCCGGGTGGTGAAAGCATTCATGAACGCCATGCGACTGCCACCAGATCTCGCAGCAGAGGACCGCCTGCTCAGGCGCCAGGCCGAGCAGACACGAGACCGGCATGCTGCATTGTTCGCAGAGGCAGCCGCCCTCGAGGCTGCACGCGAGCAGGCTGCCAGGGATGCGTCCGCCGGACGTGTGCAGGCACCCAGTGCAGTGTAGTTGTAGATGTAGTGTACAGATCATGCGCAGACAGAAAGATAACGCAATTGTGGTTAGGAATGAGGCTGTGCTGTGCCGTGAATTGGTTATACACTGCTGCACTGATAGCTGCCCGACACACATGCACGTAGTGCCCAACAATAATGCACCCTGCCTCGCCCACGGATGGTGGCGTGATTTAGCTTTGTTTTGCAATTTAGCGCATGTCTTTTATGGTAGTAAGCGTGGGCTGAAGGGCGTGTTTCATTGCGTGGGGGGGAGTTACCATGTGGCTACCATCAGGATCCAGTTGCTGCTCAATCCCGCAGGGCGCTGCTGCGTGCGCTGCTCTCTAGACATCTGTTTGAGCAGCTCATATAGCAGTATTGCTAGTAGCGGGCAGTGCATGGGCTACAGCAGTCATACTTGTCCCGGCGCCATCATTACTGCTTCCTGCCAGGACCTCGGCGGCCGCTCGGACCACGGCAGCATTGCAAGTCGCGGGTGTGCTGGATGGCCGGCTGGGCTTGGCTGGGCGAGGGCTGGGCGGGGGCTGGGCGGGGCGGGACTGGTGTGTGGGCACATGGGTACCGTCCTGAAGGGAATGAGAGAGCATGGCAGCCTGCGCGACTGTGCTATGGGCAGCATATGTGCTTGGCCAAACATTGTGAATCTGAAGGTTATGCCTATGCTTTGTAGATGCAGTGAGGCTATGAACATGGTACCCAACGGCATCCTGGGCGACCTGGGGGGCAGGGAGAAGGAGGGGGTCAGAGAGGGTAGACGCAGGGCAGAAGGGAGAAGGGAGAAGGGCTGGGCGGGCGGGGCGGTGGGCTGCCCAGCGGGCTGGGCAGTGGGCGGGGTGGGGCTGGGTGGTGACGGGCCGGAGCCTAACCGCTGTGCTTCTCCTGACCCCCCACAGGTCCGACAAAACGTCGGCAGCGGGCTCAGCGGGTTGCGGCGGGGAAGTGCTGGGGGGGAAGCAGTGGCGGTGGGTCAGAGCGTGTTTTGGGCGGCTTTGCCGGCTGGTGCGGGGCACAAACACGCAAGTCGAGAGCGAGTTCAGCAACCTCGTGATTCTGACGAGTTTGATCGGCGCAATAGTATCGGGGTGCTAAGATAACATTATCTGCGTTGAAGCTTGAGAGCAAATGGCCTTGAGCTGCCGTTCGGCCTTCCATGGTAACCGCTATCTCAAACTGCGAGCTTCCCTTTCAATATGATGATCCTATCAATACGTTGTACCCACACATAAGTAAATATACAAAGAGCTCTGCGCGCGAGGCCTCACCGAGGAAGCGGCCTGGTTACCCCTCAGTTACTGAACCAAGGGCTCCCCAGTTTGCGCGACCTTTTCCAATCCTTGCTACTGCACTGCTTCGGATATTGCTTGACATATTTTCATTTGCTTCAGTCGGTTCACCCGTGCGTGCATGCGCAGAGACCAACTCGCACACCGATCGCTGGCCCATACATGCGGACTTCCGCGGAGTTCACATGGGGCGCAATATGTTCGACCCATACCGGCACGCCAGGAATCCCACAGAAGGAGCACATTTGTATAGTTGAAGGTGGAGGACGCAGGGCAATGATGTCCGCTCACACGCCACTGGCACGCCCCCGGGCCCCCCTACCCCGACCACTCCCCCCCCCCCCACACACACGCGCCCTGCCGCCCCCTCGCGCGGCGGGCGCACCCCTGTGAGCTACGGCACCCAAGTCGCAGACTTGTGTGTGTGTGTGTGTGTGTGTGTGTGTGTGTGTGTGTGTGTGTGTGTGGGTTCGTTTGTCGCGACCCCGGGTCGGCGAGAAGCAGCGTCGCGCAGAGGGCGCCAGGCGCGCGGCCGGCAGCGCAGGGCGATAGAATGTAAAATATAAAAGAGCGATAGAGCGGGCGAGCGCGGGAAGAGCGCGCACTTGGCGAGCTCGGTCAGCGACAAAGGGCGTCGCGCAGAGGGCGCCAGGCGCGCGTCCCGCAGCGCAGAGCGATAGAATATAATAATAAGTATTGAAATGTGTATAGGCATGAAGAAACGAGCACTTGGCGAGGTCGGCCGAGAACGCGGACCTGCGAAAGCCCCCATGTAGGGCAGCACGCAAGTCGAGAAGGTAGAGCAATACTGCTATTTACGCATAACAAACAGAGCGAGCCCAGGAAGGCCATGCTAGGAAAGGACCGATTGGGCGAGAGTGCCGATTTGTGCAAGACACATTCGCCCTGGATTGGTCCGTTCGATAAACTGCAACTCGAAATATATCAACAGGTGATAAGCCATAAAAAGCAATGCGACTCGGGACATGCGGCGTGCGATACCAGAAAACACGAGCGCAGCGAGCAATAAGCGTACTTGTAAAATAGAGCGCGATTGCGAGCAAAGTACACATCTTGTATCGGCCTATAAGAGCAGACTGGCGAGCAGTGAATGCGCCGAGCGAGGATGGAGCCTGCGCCCGGAAAGCTCGGCATGAACGCGCGGATTGGGGTATCGGCAACAGACTAGCTCAAAGTCGCATTGCAGGTGACTTAGAGCGTGCCCTTCGCGTGTGCGGGTGCCAGCGCCCAGCGGGCACTCGCCGCCGGCACAGGGCCCCGAGGTCCAAGTGGGGGTGCGTGGGGGTGATTAGTTGCGCAGCGCCACGCCATCGCACGTTTTCTATTTGGCCAGATATCAAAGCCAGCAGCATGTTCCACTAGCGGCAGCTTGTGGGTGTTAACAGTGGTGCCCAGGCGGGGGGGGGTGACAGCCGTGGTGCCCGCTTGGGCACTTCCAGCATCCTTCAGCGCAAGCAGTATTGATAGTGGCGGGCACGGGGGCTGCCGAGTGCGGGGCGTCGCGTCCTTGCACCTTGTGTGCTTGGCCAGCTGCCGGGCACCGCTGTGGCCACGACTTGGCTGGACAGCGAGCAACAGCATGCGGGTGACAGCAGTGTTGCCCGCTTCTCCCGCTCCCTCGGGGCTGGGTGGGGCTGGGCTGGGCTGGGCGGGGCTGGGCGGCGGGCTGGGCAGGGCTGGGCGGGGCGGGACAGGCTGGACAGGGCTGGGCGGGGTGGGGTGGGGGGGTAGCCATCCATAGGATGGTGTGGGAGGCGACAGCCACGGTTCCCGCTTGGGCGCTCACAGCATCGCGCCGCGCCAAGCTTCAGCAGTATTGCTAGTAGCGGGCACGGAAGCTGCTGTGTGCGGGGCGCAGCACCCTTGCATGTTGTGTGCTTGGCCAGCTGCTGGGCGCCCCTGTGGCCGTGACTTCACTGCCAAAGGCGGGGTGGCGAGCAACAGCATGCGGGCGACAGCAGCGTTGCCCGCTTGGGCGCTCACAGCATCGCGCCGCGCCAAGCTTCAGCAGTATTGCTAGTGGCAGGCACGAGGGCTGCTGTGTGCGGGGCGCAGCACCCTTGCACGTTATGTGCTTGGCCAGCTGCCGGGCGCCCCTGTGGCCGTGAATTCACTGCCAAAGGGAGGGGCGGCGAGCAACAGCATGCGGGCGACAGCAGCGTTGCCTGCTTGGGTGCTCACAGCATCGCGCCGCGCCAAGCTTCAGCAGTATTGCTAGTAGCGGGCACGGAAGCTGCTGTGTGCGGGGCGCCGCACCCTTGCCTGTTGCGTGCTTGGCCAGCTGCCGGGCGCCGCTGTGGCCGCGACTTTGCTGCCAAAGGCGGGGTGGCGAGCAACAGCGTGCGGGCGACAGCAGTGTTGCCCGCTTGGGCGCTCACAGCATCGCGCCGCGCCAAGCTTCTGCAGTATTGCTAGTAGCAGGCACGGAAGCTGCTGTGTGCGGGGCACCGCACCCTTGCATGTTGTTTCCTTGGTGAGGGCGACAGCAGCGTTGCCCGCTTGGGTCCTCACAGCATTGCACCGCGCCAAGCCCCATCAGTATTGCTAGTAGCGGGCAGCGTGTGGGCTAGAGCAGTCATGCTTGTCCCGGCACCAGCAGCACCGCTTCCTGCCAGGCCCTCATCGGCGGCTCGGACCATGGCAGCATTGCAAGTGGCGGGTGCAGTGGATGGCCGGGTGCAGAGCTGCTGTGTGCGGGGCACCGCACCCTTGCATGTTGTTTCCTTGGTGAGGGCGACAGCAGCGTTGCCCGCTTGGGTCCTCACAGCATTGCACCACGCCAAGCCCCATCAGTATTGCTAGTAGCGGGCAGCGTGTGGGCTAGAGCAGTCATGCTTGTCCCGGCACCAGCAGCACCGCTTCCTGCCAGGCCCTCATCGGCGGCTCGGACCATGGCAGCATTGCAAGTGGCGGGTGCAGTGGATGGCCGGGTGCAGAGCTGCTGTGTGCGGGGCACCGCACCCTTGCATGTTGTTTCCTTGGTGAGGGCGACAGCAGCGTTGCCCGCTTGGGTGCTCACAGCATTGCACCACGCCAAGCCCCATCAGTATTGCTAGTAGCGGGCAGCGTGTGGGCTAGAGCAGTCATGCTTGTCCCGGCACCAGCAGCACCGCTTCCTGCCAGGCCCTCATCGGCGGCTCGGACCATGGCAGCATTGCAAGTGGCGGGTGCAGTGGATGGCCGGGTGCAGAGCTGCTGTGTGCGGGGCACCGCACCCTTGCATGTTGTTTCCTTGGTGAGGGCGACAGCAGCGTTGCCCGCTTGGGTCCTCACAGCATTGGACCGCGCCAAGCCCCATCAGTATTGCTAGTAGCGGGCAGCGTGTGGGCTAGAGCAGTCATGCTTGTCCCGGCACCAGCAGCACCGCTTCCTGCCAGGCCCTCATCGGCGGCTCGGACCATGGCAGCATTGCAAGTGGCGGGTGCAGTGGATGGCCGGGTGCAGAGCTGCTGTGTGCGGGGCACCGCACCCTTGCATGTTGTTTCCTTGGTGAGGGCGACAGCAGCGTTGCCCGCTTGGGTCCTCACAGCATTGGACCGCGCCAAGCCCCATCAGTATTGCTAGTAGCGGGCAGCGTGTGGGCTAGAGCAGTCATGCTTGTCCCGGCACCAGCAGCACCGCTTCCTGCCAGGCCCTCATCGGCGGCTCGGACCATGGCAGCATTGCAAGTGGCGGGTGCAGTGGATGGCCGGGTGCAGAGCTGCTGTGTGCGGGGCACCGCACCCTTGCATGTTGTTTCCTTGGTGAGGGCGACAGCAGCGTTGCCCGCTTGGGTGCTCACAGCATTGGACCGCGCCAAGCCCCATCAGTATTGCTAGTAGCGGGCAGCGTGTGGGCTAGAGCAGTCATGCTTGTCCCGGCACCAGCAGCACCGCTTCCTGCCAGGCCCTCGTCGGCGGCTCGGACCATGGCAGCATTGCAAGTGGCGGGTGCAGTGGATGGCCGGGTGCAGAGCTGCTGTGTGCGGGGCACCGCACCCTTGCATGTTGTTTCCTTGGTGAGGGCGACAGCAGCGTTGCCCGCTTGGGTGCTCACAGCATTGGACCGCGCCAAGCCCCATCAGTATTGCTAGTAGCGGGCAGCGTGTGGGCTAGAGCAGTCATGCTTGTCCCGGCACCAGCAGCACCGCTTCCTGCCAGGCCCTCGTCGGCGGCTCGGACCAAGCTTCAACAGTATTGGTAGTAGCGGGCACGGAAGCTGCTGTGTGCGGGGCGCCGTGCCCTTGCACGTTATGTGCTTGGCCAGCTGCTGGGCGCCCCTGTGGCCGCGACTTCACTGCCAAAGGCGGGGTGGCGAGCAGCCGCGTGCGGGCGACAGCAGTGGTGCCCGCTTGGGTGCTCACAGCATCGCGCCGCGCCAAGCTTCAGCAGTATTGCTAGTAGCGGGCACGGAAGCTGCTGTGTGCGGGGCGCCGCACCCTTGCATGTTATCTGGTTGGCCAGCTGTCAGGCGCCGCTGTGGGCACGATTTCGCTGCCCAAGGTGAGGTGGCGAGCAACAGCGTGCGGGCGACAGCAGTGGTGCCCGCTTGGGCGCTCACAGCATCGCGCCGCGCCAAGCCCCAGCAGTATTGCTAGTGGCAGGCACGGGGGCTGCTGTGTGCGGGGCGCAGCGCCCTTGCACGTTATGTGGTTGGCCAGCTGTCAGGCGCCGCTGTGGCCACGATTTCGCTGCCCAAGGGGGGGTGGCCAGCAACAGCATGCGGGCGACAGCAGTGGTGCCCGCTTGGGCGCTCACAGCATCACGCCGCGCCAAGCTTCAGCAGTATTGCTAGTAGCGGGCACGGAAGCTGCTGTGTGCGGGGCGCAGCACCCTTGCATGTTGTGTGCTTGGCCAGCTGCTGGGCGCCCCTGTGGCCGTGAATTCACTGCCAAAGGGAGGGGCGGCGAGCAACAGCATGCGGGCGACAGCAGTGTTACCTGCTTGGGCGCTCACAGCATCGCGCCGCGCCAAGCTTCAGCAGTATTGCTAGTAGCGGGCACGGAAGCTGCTGTGTGCGGGGCGCCGCACCCTTGCACGTTATGTGCTTGGCCAGCTGCCGGGCGCCCCTGTGGCCGTGAATTCACTGCCAAAGGGAGGGGCGGCGAGCAACAGCATGCGGGCGACAGCAGTGTTGCCCGGTTGGGCGCTCACAGCATCGCGCCGCGCCAAGCTTCTGCAGTATTGCTAGTAGCGGGCACGGAAGCTGCTGTGTGCGGGGCACCGCACCCTTGCATGTTGTTTCCTTGGTGAGGGCGACAGCAGCGTTGCCCGCTTGGGTCCTCACAGCATTGCACCGCGCCAAGCCCCATCAGTATTGCTAGTAGCGGGCAGGGTGTGGGCTAGAGCAGTCATGCTTGTCCCGGCACCAGCAGCACCGCTTCCTGCCAGGCCCTCATCGGCGGCTCGGACCATGGCAGCATTGCAAGTGGCGGGTGCAGTGGATGGCCGGGTGCAGAGCTGCTGTGTGCGGGGCACCGCACCCTTGCATGTTGTTTCCTTGGTGAGGGCGACAGCAGCGTTGCCCGCTTGGGTGCTCACAGCATTGGACCGCGCCAAGCCCCATCAGTATTGCTAGTAGCGGGCAGGGTGTGGGCTAGAGCAGTCATGCTTGTCCCGGCACCAGCAGCACCGCTTCCTGCCAGGCCCTCATCGGCGGCTCGGACCATGGTAGCATTGCAAGTGGCGGGTGCAGTGGATGGCCGGGTGCAGAGCTGCTGTGTGCGGGGCACCGCACCCTTGCATGTTGTTTCCTTGGTGAGGGCGACAGCAGTGTTGCCCGCTTGGGTGCTCACAGCATCGCGCCGCGCCAAGCCCCAGCAGTATTGCTAGTGGCAGGCACGAGGGCTGCTGTGTGCGGGGCGCAGCGCCCTTGCATGTTATTTCCTTGGCCAGCTGCCGGGCGCCCCTGTGGCCGCGACTTCACTGCCAAAGGCGGGGTGGCGAGCAACAGCGTGCGGGCGACAGCAGTGGTGCCCGCTTGGGTGCTCACAGCATCGCGCCGCGCCAAGCTTCAGCAGTATTGCTAGTAGCGGGCAGGGTGTGGGCTAGAGCAGTCATGCTTGTCCCGGCACCAGCAGCACCGCTTCCTGCCAGGCCCTCATCGGCGGCTCGGACCATGGTAGCATTGCAAGTGGCAGGTGCAGTGGATGGCCGGGTGCAGAGCTGCTGTGTGCGGGGCACCGCACCCTTGCATGTTGTTTCCTTGGTGAGGGCGACAGCAGCGTTGCCCGCTTGGGTGCTCACAGCATTGCACCGCGCCAAGCCCCATCAGTATTGCTAGTAGCGGGCAGGGTGTGGGCTAGAGCAGTCATGCTTGTCCCGGCACCAGCAGCACCGCTTCCTGCCAGGCCCTCATCGGCGGCTCGGACCATGGTAGCATTGCAAGTGGCGGGTGCAGTGGATGGCCGGGTGCAGAGCTGCTGTGTGCGGGGCACCGCACCCTTGCATGTTGTTTCCTTGGTGAGGGCGACAGCAGTGTTGCCCGCTTGGGTGCTCACAGCATCGCGCCGCGCCAAGCCCCAGCAGTATTGCTAGTGGCAGGCACGAGGGCTGCTGTGTGCGGGGCGCAGCGCCCTTGCATGTTATTTCCTTGGCCAGCTGCCGGGCGCCCCTGTGGCCGCGACTTCACTGCCAAAGGCGGGGTGGCGAGCAACAGCGTGCGGGCGACAGCAGTGGTGCCCGCTTGGGTGCTCACAGCATCGCGCCGCGCCAAGCTTCAGCAGTATTGCTAGTAGCGGGCACGGAAGCTGCTGTGTGCGGGGCGCAGCGCCCTTGCACGTTATGTGCTTGGCCAGCTGCCGGGCGCCCCTGTGGCCGTGACTTCACTGCCAAAGGGGGGGGCGGCGAGCAACAGCATGAGGGCCACAGCAGTGTTGCCTGCTTGGGTGCTCACAGCATCGCGCCGCGCCAAGCTTCAGCAGTATTGCTAGTAGCGGGCACGGAAGCTGCTGTGTGCGGGGCGCCGCACCCTTGCCTGTTGTGTGCTTGGCCAGCTGCCGGGCGCCCCTGTGGCAGCGACTTCACTGCCAAAGGTGGGGTGGCGAGCAACAGCGTGCGGGCGACAGCAGTGTTGCCCGCTTGGGCGCTCACAGCATCGCGCCGCGCCAAGCTTCAGCAGTATTGCTAGTAGCGGGCAAGGAAGCTGTTGTGTGCGGGGCGCCGCACCCTTGCACGTTATGTGGTTGGCCAGCTGTCAGGCGCCCCTGTGGTCACGATTTCGCTGCCAAAGGGGGGGCGGCGAGCAACAGCGTGCGGGCGACAGCAGTGGTGCCCGCTTGGGTGCTCACAGCATCGCGCCGCGCCAAGCTTCAGCAGTATTGCTAGTAGCAGGCACGGAAGCTGCTGTGTGCGGGGCGCAGCACCCTTACATGTTGTGTGCTTGGCCAGCTGCCGGGCGCCCCTGTGGCTGTGACTTCACTGCCAAAGGCGGGGTGGCGAGCAACAGCGTGCGGGCGACAGCAGTGTTGCCCGCTTGGGCGCTCACAGCATCGCGCCGCGCCAAGCTTCAGCAGTATTGCTAGTAGCGGGCACGGAAGCTGTTGTGTGCGGGGCGCCGCGCCCTTGCACGTTATGTGGTTGGCCACCTGTCAGGCGCCGCTGTGGCCACGATTTCGCTGCCCAAGAGGGGGCGGCGAGCAACAGCGTGCGGGCGACAGCAGTGGTGCCCGCTTGGGCGCTCACAGCATCGCGCCGCGCCAAGCCCCAGCAGTATTGCTAGTGCCAGGCACGGGGGCTGCTGTGTGCGGGGCGCAGCGCCCTTGCACGTTATGTGCTTGGCCAGCTGTCAGGCGCCGCTGTGGCCACGATTTCGCTGCCAAAGGGGGGGTGGCCAGCAACAGCGTGCGGGCGACAGCAGTGTTGCCTGCTTGGGCGCTCACAGCATCGCGCCGCACCAAGCTTCAGCAGTATTGCTAGTAGCGGGCACGGAAGCTGCTGTGTGCGGGGCGCAGCACCCTTGCATGTTGTGTGCTTGGCCAGCTGCTGGGCGCCCCTGTGGCCGCGACTTCACTGCCAAAGGCGGGGTGGCGAGCAACAGCGTGCGGGCGACAGCAGTGGTGCCCGCTTGGGTGCTCACAGCATCGCGCCGCGCCAAGCCCCAGCAGTATTGCTAGTAGCGGGCACGGAAGCTGCTGTGTGCAGGGCGCAGCACCCTTGCATGTTGTGTGCTTGGCCAGCTGCCGGGCGCCCCTGTGGCTGCGACTTCACTGCCAAAGGCGGGGTGGCGAGCAGCAGCGTGCGGGCGACAGCAGTGTTGCCCGCTTGGGTGCTCACAGTATCGCGCCGCGCCAAGCTTCAACAGTATTGGTAGTAGCGGGCACGGAAGCTGCTGTGTGCGGGGTGCCGCGCCCTTGCATGTTGTGTGCTTGGCCAGCTGCCGGGTGCCCCTGTGGCCGCGACTTTGCTGCCAAAGGCGGGGTGGCCAGCAACAGCATGCGGGCGACAGCAGCGTTGCCCGCTTGGGCGCTCACAGCATCGCGCCGCACCAAGCTTCAGCAGTATTGCTAGTAGCGGGCACGGAAGCTGCTGTGTGCGGGGCGCAGCACCCTTGCATGTTGTGTGCTTGGCCAGCTGCTGGGCGCCCCTGTGGCCGTGACTTCACTGCCAAAGGCGGGGTGGCAAGCAACAGCGTGCGGGCGACAGCAGTGTTGCCCGCTTGGGCGCTCACAGCATCACGCCGCGCCAAGCTTCAGCAGTATTGCTAGTAGCAGGCACGGAAGCTGTTGTGTGCGGGGCGCCGCGCCCTTGCACGTTATGTGGTTGGCCACCTGTCAGGCGCCGCTGTGGCCACGATTTCGCTGCCCAAGGGGGGGCGGCGAGCAACAGCGTGCGGGCGACAGCAGTGGTGCCCGCTTGGGCGCTCACAGCATCGCGCCGCGCCAAGCCCCAGCAGTATTGCTAGTGGCAGGCACGGGGGCTGCTGTGTGCGGGGCGCAGCGCCCTTGCATGTTATGTGCTTGGCCAGCTGCCGGGCGCCGCTGTGGCCGCGACTTCGCTGCCAAAGGGCGGGGCGGCGAGCAACAGCATGCGGGCGACAGCAGTGTTGCCTGCTTGGGCGCTCACAGCATCGCGCCGCGCCAAGCTTCAGCAGTATTGCTAGTAGCGGGCACGGAAGCTGCTGTGTGCAGGGCACCGCACCCTTGCATGTTGTTTCCTTGGTGAGGGCGACAGCAGTGTTGCCCGCTTGGGTGCTCACAGCATTGCGCCGTGCCAAGCCCCATCAGTATTGCTAGTAGCGGGCAGCGTGTGGGCTAGAGCAGTCATGCTTGTCCCGGCACCAGCAGCACCGCTTCCTGCCAGGCCCTCGTCGGCGGCTCGGACCATGGCAGCATTGCAAGTGGCGGGTGCAGTGGATGGCCGGGTGCAGAGCGCCACACCCTTGCATGTTGTTTCCTTGGCCAGCTGCCGGGCGCCGCTGTGGCCACGACTTTGCTGCCAAAGGCGGGGTGGCAAGCAACAGCATGCGGGCGACAGCAGCGTTGCCCGCTTGGGTGCTCACAGCATCGCGCCGCGCCAAGCCCCAGCAGTATTGCTAGTGGCAGACACGGGGGCTGCTGTGTGCGGGGCGTCGCACCCTTAAGTGTTGTTTGCTTGGCCAGCGGTAGTGGTGCCCGTGCCAGCATCGGTGGTGGTGTGGGGCCCCCGATCATGTCTGTAACACTGCAAAGTGGGCAGGAGCCCATCGAACTGCACAATCGCACAGACTTACACGGCCATGGATCCACCCCCACTTCTGAGTGGCACCGGGATGCAGCAGGTCATATGGGCTGGAGAATGTGCTCTAAAGCGTGGGTTGTGGCGGGGAAGTACTGAGAGGGAAGCAGTGGCGGTGGGTCAGAGCATGCTTTGGGCGGCTTTGCCGGCTCCACGGGCATGGTGCGGGCCGCAAATGCACAAGTCAGGAGCGAGTTCAGCAAACTCGTCATTCTTACGAGCTTCATTGGCGCAATAGTATCGGGGTGCTAAGATAATATTATTTGTGTTGAGGCTTGGGAGCAAATGGCCTTGAGCTGGCATTCGGCCTTCCATGGTAACCGCTATCTCAAACCGCGAGCTTCCCCTTAATTGAGATGATCCAATGAATAAGTTGCGCCTATACATCCGCGATTACGCAGAGAGCTCTGCGCGCGAGGCCTCAGCGAGGAAGGGGCATGGTACCCCTCGGTGACTGAACCAAGTGTTCCCCAGTTCTCCTTTCGACCTTTTCCAATCCTTGCTACTGCACTGCTTCGGATATTTCTTCACATATTTTTATTTCCTCAGTCGGTTCATTCGTTCATGCATGCGCAGACACCAACTCGCAGACCGATCGTCGGCCCATGCGAACTTCCGCGGTGTTTGCATGGGGCGCAATATGTTCGAAATCCACAGAGGAACACATGGGCATGGTAGAGGACGCAGGGCAATGATGTCCGCTCACACGCCACTGGCACGCCCCCAAGACCCCCCACCCTGGCCAGGCCCCCCCCCCCCCCACACACACACACGCGCCCCGCCACCCCCTCGCGCGGCGGGCGCACCCCTGTGAGCTACGGCACCCAAGTCGCAGACTTGTAAGACGCCCCTCTGTCGCCCATCTGTGCCCCTGACCCCGGGTCGGCCGATCGGTACTTTCTCGATACGCCTGCAGACCTCTCCGACACACCTTCAATGCATACACTGTAATATCAAAGGGCCAATGCCGCCGAGAGCGCCTTGAAAACGTGAGCGAGCGAGACAAACATAAGTTTACCTTCCAAGTTGACACCGCGATTCTTGCCCGCGCTTGCTCCATAATTTTATGTATAAGTTAATGACCTCTTAATAATTACAAGGGAGCCAAAGTCGCGAGCGACGCCAAAGTAACCGCGACCTGCTGGATCCATGCTCGCTCGCCCAAACTTCACATCACAGACGTCTTACACCGGGGTCTGGACAGACCCCGGCTTTATGTATGGAGTTAAGATTGCGTGTTTACAGGAAAGGACACGCCGAGCTCGCAAGCGAGCAAGGGGCATACTCGGGCCCTGGGCTGACATAAGCCAGAGGGATCCACCCTGCGACCGGAAACCACCGCCAGGTTTTGCTGCCCACTTTCAAGTCCTCAGTCCGGCAACTCCACGCACAGTGTGTCGAAACCAAGTCAGACACCCGGATGCATGACCCGTCACAGCCACACCGCACAGCTTCCTCATTGCCAAGTCCAAAGAAGCAATGCTTCAGTTTTAGGTCTTTTGGTGGTGGTGCCCCCGCACAACACGGCGCGGACAGGCCAGTGGTCCGCCGTCATCCGCATCAAACAGAAACACCACTCATTTCGCACGCCGCGAAGCAGGGTCGCCCCCGCCGCGCGGACGTGACTGGGCGTCTTTGCGTGCCTGCGGCACAGTCTGGTCCTGGCCCTAAGGCCCAACACGGGGCAGCGCCCTCACATCAATCGTGCCAACGGCACAGTCTGGTCCTGGCCTACAGGCCCAACACAGGGCAGCGCCCCGAACAACCCACCAAGACAGACAACTCGCTACCGACACGTTGCATCCACTAACACGGCAACCCGGCGTGCAGCATTCCGGCGCTGCGCCTCCTCGCCAGGCTTTTAACGGCAGTCTGGCACCGGCTGGAAAGAAGGCTGTCGAGCATCCTCAGTGGAGCGCCATACATGCCGCCAGCGAGTTGCCCATCGAGGCTTGCGCCCGGCCACAGACGGCTACGAGAGCCGCCAGCAACCTGCACACACAAACGCCTTAACAGCAGCAACAAGGAAGGACCCGCCCGGCCGGCCGCGGGAGCCGCGGCCCAGCCGCCATGGAACTTCGAGGTCTGAGCGCCCGTCGGCGCCTAAATCGGCATTCCTAGCAGTCAGAGAGCTCGTATCGAGCTACAAAAAGTTTGCATAATACGCCAAAGTCGACGAAACAGAAATGTCAGTCGAGCCCCCTCACGAGCCAAGGCTCGGAGGCTAGGGTGAAGCCCTAGAGGCGTATGTATGTATAATTAAGATGGAGTTAAGATTGCGTGTTTACAGGAAAGGACACGCCGAGCTCGCAAGCGAGCAAGGGGCATACTCGGGCCCTGGGCTGACATAAGCCATATGAGTTAAGATTGCGGTGTTACAGAGGGGACAACCCGAGCGCGCAAGCACACAAGGGCCGTCTGAAGCTGCAGCAAACCCTCCCGCAGTCGGAGTCCGCGTGACTTCGCGCACAGCGAGTCCCAGCCAAGCCATGGCCCGCCAGATCCCCACCGTTTGCATCGTGGCCACAGTCCAGATACGACAGGGGTGAACCCCAAACAGCAACAGACCTAGTAGGGTGGCGCAAAGTACACACACCAGCCAAGGCGCAAGCGTCTAGGCACCCGTGCGAAATACTAAACAGCACCCCACCGCCCAACCCCACGCCCTTTTAAGGGGACGGAGGCGGGGATTCAAAGTCGTAAGGCAACACCAGGAGCATACCATCATCATGGCCACGAGCGAGAAAAGGGTGGCCAGGCGAAACCGTGTCCCAGCCCTTCGGCCGAATACCCAGGCTCACATATGTTTGCAAACGGCCCCAAAAGTCCGCAACGACAGCCAAGCCAATGCTAAGAACCAGGGCGGACGGCAGAGTCTGTCGCGCTGCCAAACCAGCCATCACCACCCGTTGCCGCCCAAGATCCATGGCGGACATAGCGGCAAGACACACAACGTCCCACACCGGCTGGTGCAGGCCCGCAGGCGGCCGCACCAGCCACAGTTCCTCACGCGAGAAGGCAGACAGAGCCTCCTCCGGATGCCATCCCAGTGCCATGCCCATACTCTCCCGTAACGCTTGGGCGACCCGACACTCCCAAAACCAATGGCGCCGGTCCCCATCCTGCATACGCACACCGCAGGCATGGCACGGAGCTGCATTACCAGCAGCCAGTTCCCGCGCATGGAGGGGGAAAGCCCAGCACGCATTCGCAGCCACTCTCCACAACGCCTCTTTGTGCTGGTTTTCCCATTTAAGGCCCCACAACCGCGCCAGAGTTCCCGAAAACGCCCCGGCCGCTAAGGGCACGTCCGTATCTAACACACCAGCATCCAGAATGTACGCCCGGTGCTTAGCGTGCAGGGCCGCTAATTGCGGCGCCATCTGCAGCACTGTCCCCGCCTTGACCGTATACTCCGTCAGCAGCAGCGGTGGGCCGGCCTCTTGTGACCATCCCAGCCCTTGCACCACCTGCCGCACAGACTCCGCAGTAGCCTGTGCTAGCGCTGCGCCCTCCAACGGCAGGGCAGCGGCACGACCCCGCGCCAGCCGCGCGGCGCGCGCGGCCGCCGCCCAGCCAGGCGGCAGGAGGGCGACCGCCTCCGCAAACCGGTCCGCCGCATCTTGGACTGAGGCCGGGCCGCGTAGGGGCGACGGCAGAGTCCGCCACCGATACCTGAGCACCCGCCTCCACACATTATTCAAGTACATCTCGTCAAAAGCCTCAGCAAACCGTGTCCCCCAGCGGCCAGGGTGCTGACTGGCCTCACGATACTCATCCAAGCCGTCATGCGCATCCACCAGTTGGCCCACACGCAACAGGCCTGGGAGAGCGTACAGATCCGCAAACGCCACATCCCACGTGCTGCTCCCCACACACAGGGCTGGGTTAGCCCACAAGGGCACATGCGCCACCCACGCCCCGGGTGGGGGCGGCGCCACCAACGACAACGGCGGCAAGTGCGACATAGCGCCCAACAAACGCACAAACGGGGGGCAGGCCGGGGACAGGGGATGCCCCAGCACTGCCGAGCCACCCCCATGCACCAATAACCGCAGCGGCGTCACATCCATACACAGCTGACGAAGCCACGCGACCACCACCCGGGTCCAAGGAGGGACATACGGCAGCAGGCCACACGCACCCAGCACACACCGCACTGCCAACCCCGCCTGTCGCGCCTGCACGTGCTGCACCAACGGGAGCAGGCCCACACCCCCAACCACCGGAGGCAGCTGCATAATGTCAAGGGACACACCAGGCGGCCGAGCGCGTGCATTAGCCTCATATTTGGCCGGAGACAGCCGCCGGTCCACCACCGCCGCAACCCGCTTCAGGAGGCCCTGGACAGGCGCCTGAGTACGGGGGAGCCCCGCAAACTCTAAATGGTACAGTACTTTGCCAAGTGCATACGCCGACACCGCCGCCGCCCGTCCGAACATGGACACAGGCATACGCACAATTTTGCCGAGGACACTGATCACGCCCTCAAACGCAACGGGCGGCGTGGCGGTGGCCCAGTCCCCAAAGTGGACCCCCAGGGACTTAGACGTAGGCACAGCCCGCCAACCTGGGGGCAGCGGTGGGCCCGCCACGCCTGCCGGCAAACCACCCCCGCCCCCCCCTGCCGCCCCCAGCAGTAGCAACTCAACTTTAGTTAAGATTGCGTGTTTACAGGAAAGGACACGCCGAGCTCGCAAGCGAGCAAGGGGCATACTCGGGCCCTGGGCTGACATAAGCCAGAGGGATCCACCCTGCGACCGGAAACCACCGCCAGGTTTTGCTGCCCACTTTCAAGTCCTCAGTCCGGCAACTCCACGCACAGTGTGTCGAAACCAAGTCAGACACCCGGATGCATGACCCGTCACAGCCACACCGCACAGCTTCCTCATTGCCAAGTCCAAAGAAGCAATGCTTCAGTTTTAGGTCTTTTGGTGGTGGTGCCCCCGCACAACACGGCGCGGACAGGCCAGTGGTCCGCCGTCATCCGCATCAAACAGAAACACCACTCATTTCGCACGCCGCGAAGCAGGGTCGCCCCCGCCGCGCGGACGTGACTGGGCGTCTTTGCGTGCCTGCGGCACAGTCTGGTCCTGGCCCTAAGGCCCAACACGGGGCAGCGCCCTCACATCAATCGTGCCAACGGCACAGTCTGGTCCTGGCCTACAGGCCCAACACAGGGCAGCGCCCCGAGCAACCCACCAAGACAGACAACTCGCTACCGACACGTTGCATCCACTAACACGGCAACCCGGCGTGCAGCATTCCGGCGCTGCGCCTCCTCGCCAGGCTTGTAACGGCAGTCTGGCACCGGCTGGAAAGAAGGCTGTCGAGCATCCTCAGTGGAGCGCCATACATGCCGCCAGCGAGTTGCCCATCGAGGCTTGCGCCCGGCCACAGACGGCTACGAGAGCCGCCAGCAACCTGCACACACAAACGCCTTAACAGCAGCAACAAGGAAGGACCCGCCCGGCCGGCCGCGGGAGCCGCGGACCAGCCGCCATGGAACTTCGAGGTCTGAGCGCCCGTCGGCGCCTAAATCGGCATTCCTAGCAGTCAGAGAGCTCGTATCGAGCTACAAAAAGTTTGCATAATACGCCAAAGTCGACGAAACAGAAATGTCAGTCGAGCCCCCTCACGAGCCAAGGCTCGGAGGCTAGGGTTGAAGCCCTAGAGGCGTATGTATGTTAAGATTGCGTGTTTACAGGAAAGGACACGCCGAGCTCGCAAGCGAGCAAGGGGCATACTCGGGCCCTGGGCTGACATAAGCCAGAGGGATCCACCCTGCGACCGGAAACCACCGCCAGGTTTTGCTGCCCACTTTCAAGTCCTCAGTCCGGCAACTCCACGCACAGTGTGTCGAAACCAAGCCAGACACCCGGATGCATGACCCGTCACAGCCACACCGCACAGCTTCCTCATTGCCAAGTCCAAAGAAGCAATGCTTCAGTTTTAGGTCTTTTGGTGGTGGTGCCCCCGCACAACACGGCGCGGACAGGCCAGTGGTCCGCCGTCATCCGCATCAAACAGAAACACCACTCATTTCGCACGCCCCGAAGCAGGGTCGCCCCCGCCGCGCGGACGTGACTGGGCGTCTTTGCGTGCCTGCGGCACAGTCTGGTCCTGGCCCTAAGGCCCAACACGGGGCAGCGCCCTCACATCAATCGTGCCAACGGCACAGTCTGGTCCCGGCCTACAGGCCCAACACAGGGCAGCGCCCCGAACAACCCACCAAGACATACAACTCGCTACCGACACGTTGCATCCACTAACACGGCAACCCGGCGTGCAGCATTCCGGCGCTGCGCCTCCTCGCCAGGCTTTTAACGGCAGTCTGGCACCGGCTGGAAAGAAGGCTGTCGAGCATCCTCAGTGGAGCGCCATGCCGACAGCGAGATGTCCATCGAGGCTTGCGCCCGGCCACAGACGGCTACGAGAGCCGCCAGCAACCTGCACACACAAACGCCGTAACAGCAGCAACAAGGAAGAACCCGCCCGGCCGGCCGCGGGAGCCGCGGACCAGCCGCCACGGAACTTCGAGGTCTTGGGTGGCGCTGAGCGCCCGTCGGCGCCTAAATCGGCATTCCTAGCAGTCAGAGAGCTCGTATCGAGCTACAAAAAGTTTGCATATCACGCCAAAGTCGACGAAACAGAAATGTCAGTCGAGCCCCCTCACGAGCCAAGGCTCGGAGGCTAGGGTTGGAGCCCTAGAGGCGTATGTATAGACATGATGAGCCATTTATGTTGTGCTTTTTTTGTTGATGTTAAGATTGCGTGTTTACAGGAAAGGACACGCCGAGCTCGCAAGCGAGCAAGGGGCATACTCGGGCCCTGGGCTGACATAAGCCAGAGGGATCCACCCTGCGACCGGAAACCACCGCCAGGTTTTGCTGCCCACTTTCAAGTCCTCAGTCCGGCAACTCCACGCACAGTGTGTCGAAACCAAGTCAGACACCCGGATGCATGACCCGTCACAGCCACACCGCACAGCTTCCTCATTGCCAAGTCCAAAGAAGCAATGCTTCAGTTTTAGGTCTTTTGGTGGTGGTGCCCCCGCACAACACGGCGCGGACAGGCCAGTGGTCCGCCGTCATCCGCATCAAACAGAAACACAACTCATTTCGCACGCCGCGAAGCAGGGTTGCCCCCGCCGCGCGGACGTGACTGGGCGTCTTTGCGTGCCTGCGGCACAGTCTGGTCCTGGCCCTAAGGCCCAACACGGGGCAGCGCCCTCACATCAATCGTGCCAACGGCATAGTCTGGTCCTGGCCTACAGGCCCAACACAGGGCAGCGCCCCGAACAACCCACCAAGACAGACGAGTCGCTACCGACACGTTGCATCCACTAACACGGCAACCCGGCGTGCAGCATTCCGGCGCTGCGCCTCCTCGCCAGGCTTTTAACGGCAGTCTGGCACCGGCTGGAAAGAAGGCTGTCGAGCATCCTCAGTGGAGCGCCATGCCGCCAGCGAGTTGCCCATCGAGGCTTGCGCCCGGCCACAGACGGCTACGAGAGCCGCCAGCCACCTGCACACACAAACGCCTTAACAGCAGCAACAAGGAAGGACCCGCCCGGCCGGCCGCGGGAGCCGCGGACCAGCCGCCATGGAACTTCGAGGTCTGAGCGCCCGTCGGCGCCTAAATCGGCATTCCTAGCAGTCAGGGAGCTCGTATCGAGCTACAAAAAGTTTGCAGAATACGCCAAAGTCGACGAAACAGAAATGTCAGTCGAGCCCCCTCACGAGCCAAGGCTCGGAGGCTAGGGTTGAAGCCCTAGAGGCGTATGTAAGGAGCATTAAGACGCGTCTTTAAGATTGCGTGTTTAAGATTGCGGTGTTACAGAGGGGACAACCCGAGCGTGCAAGCACACAAGGGCCGTCTGAAGCTGCAGCAAACCCTCCCGCAGTCGGAGTCCGCGTGACTTCGCGCACAGCGAGTCCCAGCCAAGCCATGGCCCGCCAGATCCCCACCGTTTGCATCGTGGCCACAGTCCAGATACGACAGGGGTGAACCCCAAACAGCAACAGACCTAGTAGGGTGGCGCAAAGTACACACACCAGCCAAGGCGCAAGCGTCTAGGCACCCGTGCGAAATACCAAACAGCACCCCACCGCCCAACCCCACGCCCTGTTAAGGGGACGGAGGCGGGGATTCAAAGTCGTAAGGCAACACCAGGAGCATACCATCATCATGGCCACGAGCGAGAAAAGGGTGGCCAGGCGAAACCGTGTCCCAGCCCTTCGGCCGAATACCCAGGCTCACATATGTTTGCAAACGGCCCCAAAAGTCCGCAACGACAGCCAAGCCAATGCTAAGAACCAGGGCGGACGGCAGAGTCTGTCGCGCTGCCAAACCAGCCATCACCACCCGTTGCCGCCCAAGATCCATGGCGGACATAGCGGCAAGACACACAACGTCCCACACCGGCTGGCGCAGGCCCGCAGGCGGCCGCACCAGCCACAGTTCCTCACGCGAGAAGGCAGACAGAGCCTCCTCCGGATGCCATCCCAGTGCCATGCCCATACTCTCCCGTAACGCTTGGGCGACCCGACACTCCCAAAACCAATGGCGCCGGTCCCCATCCTGCATACGCACACCGCAGGCATGGCACGGAGCTGCATTACCAGCCGCCAGTTCCCGCGCATGGAGGGGGAAAGCCCAGCACGCATTCGCAGCCACTCTCCACAACGCCTCTTTGTGCTGGTTTTCCCATTTAAGGCCCCACAACCGCGCCAGAGTTCCCGAAAACGCCCCGGCCGCTAAGGGCACGTCCGTATCTAACACACCAGCATCCAGAATGTACGCCCGGTGCTTAGCGTGCAGGGCCGCTAATTGCGGCGCCATCTGCAGCACTGTCCCCGCCTTGACCGTATACTCCGTCAGCAGCAGCGGTGTTTAAGATTGCGTGTTTACAGGAAAGGACACGCCGAGCTCGCAAGCGAGCAAGGGGCATACTCGGGCCCTGGGCTGACATAAGCCAGAGGGATCCACCCTGCGACCGGAAACCACCGCCAGGTTTTGCTGCCCACTTTCAAGTCCTCAGTCCGGCAACTCCACGCACAGTGTGTCGAAACCAAGTCAGACACCCGGATGCATGACCCGTCACAGCCACACCGCACAGCTTCCTCATTGCCAAGTCCAAAGAAGCAATGCTTCAGTTTTAGGTCTTTTGGTGGTGGTGCCCCCGCACAACACGGCGCGGACAGGCCAGTGGTCCGCCGTCATCCGCATCAAACAGAAACACCACTCATTTCGCACGCCGCGAAGCAGGGTCGCCCCCGCCGCGCGGACGTGACTGGGCGTCTTTGCGTGCCTGCGGCACAGTCTGGTCCTGGCCCTAAGGCCCAACACGGGGCAGCGCCCTCACATCAATCGTGCCAACGGCACAGTCTGGTCCTGGCCTACAGGCCCAACACAGGGCAGCGCCCCGAGCAACCCACCAAGACAGACAACTCGCTACCGACACGTTGCATCCACTAACACGGCAACCCGGCGTGCAGCATTCCGGCGCTGCGCCTCCTCGCCAGGCTTGTAACGGCAGTCTGGCACCGGCTGGAAAGAAGGCTGTCGAGCATCCTCAGTGGAGCGCCATACATGCCGCCAGCGAGTTGCCCATCGAGGCTTGCGCCCGGCCACAGACGGCTACGAGAGCCGCCAGCAACCTGCACACACAAACGCCTTAACAGCAGCAACAAGGAAGGACCCGCCCGGCCGGCCGCGGGAGCCGCGGACCAGCCGCCATGGAACTTCGAGGTCTGAGCGCCCGTCGGCGCCTAAATCGGCATTCCTAGCAGTCAGAGAGCTCGTATCGAGCTACAAAAAGTTGTTTAAGGAGTGTACAAAAAGTTGTTTAAGTTGTTTAAAAAGTTGTTTAAAAAGTTGTTTAAAAAGTTGTTTAAGTTGTTTAAAAAGTTGTTTAAAAAGTTGTTTAAGTTGTTTGTTAAGAGTGTACAAAAAGTTGTTTAAGTTGTTTAAGGAGCTCCTCTGTCACCAAGTGCGCCCAAACGCCGACCCCGGGTCGCGCATCGGTAATATCGAATTCCGAAAGAACGTTCTTATTGTCCTTTTAACAAAGAACCAAATGCAATTAATTTCCAGAGCGACCAAAACCAAAAAACTGGTACTTTGCGGTCAAACTATTTTCTTTACATATACCTTGTATCGGAGTATATAAAACATAAAACAACTGCAAGAATGCGGCTCCCGGCGACAAGTTCATACTTCTCAGTGACTCAGTGACTTCTCAGTGACTCTTGACAAGGGCTCCCCGAAATATGGCCACAATCCTCCCGTTATAAGTTTCGTACGGTATCTTGTAATATGAAATATGAAATACCTATACAAAATAAATGGCAGCGTACAACAGCCTCGGCGACGAGTTCGGCACGAACCTGGATCCAAACCCCACGCGCACAACACAGACTCCTTTACAGCGGCGCCGCCAGGCCCGCCTTTATGAATGCGGGTTTACAAGAAGGGGACAGTGTGAACACTGTCTCGGGCACATGTGGCCAACCGCCACCCTGCTGGGCTGCCCACCCGACTCACAGCTGCGTAGGCGTGTCGAAGCTAAGCGAGACGCCCGCCAGAGCCACACCAGACACAGCATCACAGTACTCGCGGCTCATGAATGCACCATTTTGGCGGCAGTACCCACGCAAAACAAGGCGCGACAAGCCAGAGGCCTGCCGGCATCCCCAGTAAACGCAAGCACCACTCATTTTCTCGTCTGCAAAGTCTTGGCCAGGAGGCCATCGTCCAGGAAAGTCTGCACCAACTTAAATCCAAGCCGAGCGGGGAACAAGCCAAACCACCAACACACCACAAAGCCCCACCACGGGCACGTCGCCCGCCACACGCCCTACCAACGAACGAACTCAACCCTCCAAACAGGCCCCGATTGCGTCCGGAGGCGACATGCTCACCAGCAGCCTGGGCGCCCGGGGCAACCGCGCCCGTGCAAACACAAACCATACCCGGGACTACACGACTGGCTGCGCACTGCCTACCGATCCACGGACCGACGTGCTGCGGACGACACCCGGGAACCTAACTATCTGCAGAGCCAGCATAGCCGCAGGCAGAGACGACAGCGGGCCAGGCGCCACGAGAAGAGGCGATGGCTCATTGGCGTCGGCACCACACCAAGCGAGCGGCCACCAGGGCCGTCCACAACCTGCACACACGTCAAACACAAAGGTAGCAACAAGGAAGAACCCGCCCGGCCAGCTGCGGAGGCCGCGGGCCAGCCGCCATGGAACTTCGAGGCAAAAGTCTCGGCGCGAGCGCCAGTCGGAACCAATTCGAACCAAGTCGAAAGCAACGGAGCCCGTAACAGGCTACAAAAAGTGCGCAACGAAAGCCAAAGTCGCCAACAATAATTGTTGTGCTCCCCCACGAGCCACAGCTCGCGAGGCTAGGGGCGTAGCCCTAGAGGCTTATGTATGTATGTTAAGCTTCGTTATGAGTGCTGCCTTTATGAATGCGGGTTTACAAGAAGGGGACAGTGTGAACACTGTCTCGGGCACATGTGGCCAACCGCCTTTATGAATGCGGGTTTACAAGAAGGGGACAGTGTGAACACTGCCTTTATGAGTGCTGGTTACAAGAAGGGGACAGTGTGAACACTGCCTCGGGCACAGGTGGCCAACAAGCCTTTATGAGTGCTGGTTACAAGAAGGGGACAGTGTGAACACTGCCTTTATGAGTGCTGGTTACAAGAAGGGGACAGTGTGAACACTGCCTCGGGCACAGGTGGCCAACCGCCACCCTGCTTGGCTGCCCACCCGACTCACAGCTGCGTAGGCGTGTCGAAGCTAAGCTAAACGCCCGCCAGAGCCACACCAGACACAGCATCACAAGACACGCGGCTCATAAGGCACCGCTACGCGAAGACCAAGTCGGAAACGTCAAGGCAGCACACCGTCAAGCCAGCACAGTAGGCCCGAGGCCAGCTGCACGCCGCACGCCCCTCAAGGAGAAGGGGGCGGAGAAGCAGCGTCATACGGCAACACCACGTCAATGCGGTCGCCAGCCCCCCGCGACAGGAACACGTGCCCGGAGGGGACAGCATCCCAGCCACTAGGGCGCACGCCCAAGCTAGCAAACGCCTGCAACCGTCCCCAGAAATCAGCCACCACCTCCAGTCCAATAGCTAAAACACGGCGAGAAGGGAGCGGGGCCTCAGCAGGCAACCCTTGGCCGGCCATCACAACCCGCTGCCGCCCCATGTCCATAGCAGACAACGCAGCCAGACACACCACATCCCAGACCGGCGGCGCCAGACCCGGCGGCGGCCGCACCAGCCACAAGGCAGCCCGAGTAAACACGCCTAGCGAGTCTTCGGGAAGCGCCCCCATCGCCATACCCATGGACTCACGCAGGCCACGGGCGACCACACAGTCCCAGTAATAATGCCGCCGATCCCCAAACGTCATATCCGCGCCACATGCCTGGCACACGTGGACGACACCGCCGGCATGTTCGCGGGCCCGCATGGGGAACGCCCAACACGCATCGGCAGCGACACGCCACAAGGCCTCTTTGTGCCGATTCTCCCACTTAAGGTTCCACAACCGTAACAGCACAGCAGCAAACGCACCCGCAGCCAGCACACAGTCAGAGTCAGTCACATCGGGGTCGAAAGCAGCAGCCACATACGTACGATGTTTGGCACGTAGCTGCGCCAGGGGCGCCGCGAGTTGCATGAGTGTACCAGCTTTCACCGTATACTCCAGCACCAGGAGGGGCGGGCCGCCGGCCTGGGCCCACCCCAACCCCCTGGCCAGCTCCCGCACGGACGCAGCTTGGTCCGGCGCCGTAACCCGACCGCTGCGGGGCGCCCGCGCCGCCCGCGCCGCTGCCGCCCAGCCCTCCGGCAGGAGGGCCATGGCGGCGGCGACACGTGCGGCCGCGGCCTGGGCCGACGGCGGCCCCTTAAGCGGGACCGGTAGCGGCCGGCGGGGCCCCCACTGGAGCACCTTGCGCCACACACCTGCCAAGTAAAGTTTCTCGCACTCTGCATGTATACGGGTGCCGTAAGCACCACGCTCATAAGCATCTCGCACTTCTTGCAACGCGCCATCAATGGCCACCAGCTCCCCAACGCACCGCAAGTTGGGGAGTGCCAGCAAATCAGGGAATGCCGCATCAAGAGTCCTAGCCCCATCACGCAGCGCCGGGTTACCCCACAGAGGTACATTGTACACCCAGGGCCCCGGTGCCGGGGGCGCCACCAAGGTAACAGCAGGCAACTTGGAGATTGCCTTCAGCACACGCTTGAATGGCGGGGAGGCGGGAGTCACCGGAGTATCAAGCACACGCGTACCGTCACCCCCACAGAGCAAACAAAGCACAGTAGCACCCGCGTGCCGCTGGCGCAGCCACGCCGCCACGACAGCGGTCCACGGCGGCACAAACGGCAGCAGCTCACACGCCCCCAACACACACCGAAGTGCCAAGCCCGCGTGCCGCGCCTGCACATGAGCCGCCAGGGGCAGGAGCCCCGCACCCCCACACGCCGGCGGCAGCTGCATAACCTCCAAGGACATACCGGGCAGGCGCTTGGTGGCCCGGGCGTCATACTGCGCAGGCGACATGCGCCGGTCCACCACCGCCGCCACCCGCTTCAGCAAGTCCTCAACCAAGCGTTCAGGCTTAGGAAACCCCGCAAACTCCAGATGATACAACACTTTGCCCAAGGCATACGCCGACACCGCGGCCGCACGCCCAAACATGGACACGGGCATGCGCGCTACGTTACCAAGCACACTCAAAACCCCATCAAAAGCCACAGGTGGCACGGGAGTGCTCCAGTCGCCAAACCGGACCCCAAGGGACTTGGCGGCCTGCACCACTTGCAGGCCGGGCGGCAGCGCCGGTCCCGCGACCGTGCCTCCCTGCCCATTCCCCGACCCAACCACCAACAGTTCAACTTTACTCATGTTCAACCGCTGTCCAGACGCACGACGAAACACGTCCATATCTGCCAGGAAGCCGGGCACCGCCTGCAGCCCAGCCAACAGCGGCGCGCAATCATCCGCATACTGCGACGCCAGCACCGACGCCAAATCAGCCAGCACACCATGCCCCCGGTGCCGCAGCCACGACAACAGGGCCTGCGCGACCGCCAGGTAGAGCAGTGGGGCCAGGGGGCACCCCTGCCGCACCCCTGCGGCCAGCGGCACCCACCCCGACACGCGCCCGTTGACCAGTGCCGCTCCGCGCGTGTCCGTCAACAAGCGCGACACCCACGTCAGGAAGCCAGCCCCCACACCAAGCCGCTGCAGGCAGGCGAGGAGGAATGAGCGGTCGACCGTGTCATACGCTTTGTAAAAGTCCAAAAACGCCGCCACACCCGGGGCACGCCCGGCGGCTTTCAACAACCCAGGAGTAAGTTGCAGCAGGAGAACATTATCAGCAATGCGGCGGTCGGCCAGGAACGCAGTTTGTTCAGGGTCAATGATGCGGCCAAACACAGGTTGCAGCCGACTACACAGCACACGGGCAAGCGTGCGATAATCAGTGTCAGTTAAAGTAATGGGGCGGTAGTTGGAGGGCTCAGACGCATCACCCCCCTTATAGAAAAACGTCCACACACCATCTAACAGCCCATCAGGCACCCCAACCCCCTCTCCCACCGCCGTGAAGACCTCCGCCAACGCGGGCGCAAACTCAGCGGCATAATGCTGGTACAGCTCTACCGGGATGCCGTCCGGGCCAGGCGACCGGCCAGGCGGCGCCGCCATGAGGGCAGCACGGACCTCGGCCACCGTAACAGCCGCGCACCCAAGCCGCTCTGCCTCCGCCGCCGTACACTGCCTCCCACACTGCTGCAGCGCACCCAGCACTTGGTCCCGGGCAGCCGAGTCGGGCGGGGGTGCAGCGCTGACATCACGCCAGTAGTGCGCCATCACCTTGCCCATGGTCGCAGAGTCCGTGGTGACACGCCCGTCCGGCTGTTTCAAGCGCGCAATGGCGCACGGGCCGCCAGCTGGCCGCAGCATGCGTGTGAGGAGCGGGCACGGCCGCTCCCCCCCGCGCAGCCAGTCATGGCGCGTACGGCGGGCTGCGCCAGCGGCCGCTCCCACGGCGGCGGCGGCGGCGGCGCATCGCGCCGCCACAGCCACCGGTGCGGCCGCCGGGACGTCCCCACCCTCTTCCACTGCTGCCACGGCCGCTGCCTCCGCCGCCAGGGCGGCCGCTTCCTGCTGGCTAGCTTCCACGCGCCGCCGCACAGCTTCACGGCTAAAACGAGTGGCTGACGTAGCGGCCGCCTTCTTCAGAGCCGGCCACCACACCAGCAGGTCCACTGCGGTAGCAGGCCGCGCCGCGACGGCGGCACGCAGCCACCGGCCGTACGCCGCGTCCAGGTCCTTGAAGTCCAAGAAGCCCAGTCGTGCTTTCGGCAGCCCCCGAGGGGCCGGGAGGGCCCCCGGGGACGCTGCCAACGACATTGTGACAAGCCGGTGGTCAGCCGGCGCGCCGGGGGCCACGCCACACTCCACGACTTGCGATGCAAGGCCGGCGCTGCACAACACCCGGTCGAGGCGCGCACCCCCCTTTGGGTGAAGGAAGGTGCACACACGACGCGCTGGGCGCCGCTGCCGCATGACATCAATCATGCCCGGGCACGCGACCGCCAAGGCAGCCGCGGACGCCCGATCCCCACTGCGGGGCACGCCCGTCACTGTATCAAGCGCCACGTCGTCCACAAAGTTGAAGTCCGCCGCCAGCATATGAGTGCCGTCGCCACCAGACGCCGACGGCCCCACCCACTCACGAATGAACGCTTGCTGGTCGGGGCCGTCCAGCGGGAAGTACGCGGCCGTAAGGACGAAGGAGTGGCCGCCCCATCGCAGGGGCAGACTGACGCCACGGCCAGCCCACCGCTCCCCAGCGACAGCGACAGCTGCAGCGCCGCCAGGGATGGATACAGCGCCACTGTGGAGGAGGGCTGACCGCACCAGAATAGCAGTGCCGCCGGTGACCCGGCGACCATCAGGCTTAGAAGCAGGCGACCAGAAAGCAGTCCACTCACGTACACGCAGCCGCTGGGCGGCTGCACGCAAATCAGTCGTCACGAGATCAATGGCAGATGAAAGGACGTGCGTTTCTTGCAGGCACACGACGTCCAGTTGCTGCCGCTCCCAGCACCGGAGCAGGGCGTGCAGGCGCGGGCAGCCCAGGTCCCGGACCTTTATGAGTGCTGGTTACAAGAAGGGGACAGTGTGAACACTGCCTCGGGCACAGGTGGCCAACCGCCACCCTGCTTGGCTGCCCACCCGACTCACAGCTGCGTAGGCGCGTCGAAGCTAAGCTAAACGCCCGCCAGAGCCACACCAGACACAGCATCACAAGACACGCGGCTCATAAGGCACCGCTACGCGAAGACCAAGTCGGAAACGTCAAGGCAGCACACCGTCAAGCCAGCACAGTAGGCCCGAGGCCAGCTGCACGCCGCACGCCCCTCAAGGAGAAGGGGGCGGAGAAGCAGCGTCATACGGCAACACCACGTCAATGCGGTCGCCAGCCCCCCGCGACAGGAACACGTGCCCGGAGGGGACAGCATCCCAGCCACTAGGGCGCACGCCCAAGCTAGCAAACCTTTATGATGCCCTATGTATAGACAAGATGGACAACTTGACCGACCCTGGGTCAAAACCGCGCACGAATTCTGTATAGCGTGTTTCGCGAGCGCCGAGCAAGTGCAATCGAAAGGCCGCGTTGCACAGGCGCCAAAAGTCGCGCTGGTGTCGCGCATAATCGAGTCCTTGACAAATCCATTTACTGCAGCGATTACAATCGCGAGCAATTTCGCGTGGAGCGGCCTTTCGGCCAACCTGGGTTTTGCTATCAACTTTAATATGCAAGCGCTATCAAATAGCATTGTGGGTTTTCAAAGGACAGTAAAATTTTCACAGAGCGGTTACTGAAAATTGACCGCGACTTCACAGCCAACATCCCGAGCATGCGCATGCTAGGAACCCCGGCCCACTTCCCACGAGGTCCACGACCTCTTCCCACCCTTTCTTTATCATTTTAAGAGAGCGATTACTGAGGGTTGATCGCGACATCGCAACATCGCAACATCCAGTGCATGCCACGAATCCCGGCCCACTCCAACTCCCTCCCGGTCCATACATACCCTCCCTCTGCATAGACCTCGTCCCCAGCCTCGTCCCACCCTTTCCAGACCGAGAAGCAGCACACTCAATAGGCCAGATCATTCAGCCTGTGTGGGATGTCGTGTGCCTTGCTGCGATGTCTGCTTTGGACTTGGGTCGCCAACGTGTGATCATGGCTGGCCTTGCTGCCAAGCGCACTTTGCCGTCTGCGCACGTGCTCCGCGTCGGCCTTGATGTTGTGACGGATTTCTGGGGTCGGCTGCAGACTTTTGTTAGTTTGGGTATTCCCCCCAAGGATTGGGACACGGTGTCGTCTTCTCACCCATTCATTGCTCCTGGCGGTGGTGGTCGGATGGAGTTGAGGCTGCCGTACGATTTCGAATCACCGCCTCCGTCGCCGTGAGTTCCTACGTCTTAAAGACGTGCGCGTTCGTATTGCAGTGCCTCTGCTTCGTGCGGCCGCCTGGTACCTGGACGCTTGCACCCTGGTTAGGTTAGGTTGTGCTGGTAGGGTGTACTGTTCGCCTTTGACCTGTGCGGTAATCCCGCTTTTGGACTTGTGGCAGCGATGCAATCGGCGGGGCTCTGGCGGGTTACGGCTTGGCTAGGATTCGCTGTGCGCGGAGTCACACGGACCATGGTGGCGGGAGGGTTTGCATCCGACGGCCCTTGTGTCCTTGCACACTCGGGTTGTCCCCTCTGTAATTCCGCAACCATAACCAACCGCACTCACTGGTAACAACGCCAGCAGCAGTGGCTCAGGTGGTAGCGGACTACTGGAGAGACGTCAGCCGCAAGCCACCACCACCGACACAAACACCACCGGGCACTGCCGACCACACGGGTATTCGGGTAGGGGCAGAATCGTGTCCACACGTGTTTCTCTTCATACGCGCACATTTAGGCCCCGCCTTTCAGGCAATATCATACTAACTATACAAGTATCTCAAATTCTGACGGGCAAGTCAATTTGTGGGGGTCGCTGTCACCACATTTCGCGAAGCATGCTTTTGCTAGAGTCCGTCTTTGTGGCCGCGGAATGTTTTTTGCAGCTCCGTATGTAAATGTTAGTCGACGGCAATTGCAAGCGGTGCCAACGCCACTGAAGTATGCGCGCGAAAGAAGCATGTCAACTGCGACGTCACCGAATTGCCTCAAAACACGTTATTTGCAGTCCTTATAACATATAAGCTATACTTAGAAGCTATCGGGACCTTTTGGTGAGGTTGACCTGATGACCGTGCCGGCCCGTGCCGACACGGCAAAACGCACCCCCTGGACGCCAAGCGTGTTAGCAGCCTAAAGGCCGTGTTGATCAAGCACCGCCACGTGATCCGTGGGTGGATGACCCCTATGTACGCGGTTTGGAGGCTGATCAACACGGCCAACCCTGTCAAAACCGTCGTGCCGTTTGGCCCCTCTCCCAGACCGGCGTCATACCCGTGTGGGAGTGACCCGCGAGCCCGAGAAGGGACCACCTGTAACACTCAACTCAACTCAACTCGTTAGAGGGCTACAAGTGTTTAGGAGCAGCAATCAAGGGGACCCTTAACTCGCGTGGACAGCGTGTGGGACTTACACACGCGTGCCTTGTGCTGGCCGAGTCCTAAGCCCTGAGCTGGATCATCGTCGGCACGGGTCTTAAGCTCATTTGGTTGAAGTAGCCACCCAGCCTGTGACCATGTTGGGGCTCAGCCCATTTTCCAGCTGTACAAAGCTGACACCCCTTGTCGGAAGGGTTTGCCCCCCCCCCAGAGCATATGCACCAATTCCTGGCCCAGCAGAACGGCGCACTGGCTCAAGCCGGCATCTCCCAGCTGCGATACGATGTTATCAAAGACGCCGCCTACTACGCCATCACCATGAAGATGCACAAGACCCCACCTGGCCTGCGCTTCCTGGCCTGCTCCCACGCGTGCCCTGTCACGGCCGTCAGCGACATCGTCACGGCCAGCCTGCGCACGCTTGTGGACGCCTTTCGCGCCATGTGGCGGGAGCACACGGACACCGATCCGTGGTTCTGTCTCCACTCCGGCGCCGTCATGGACTCCGTCTACGCCTTCAATGCTCAGCAGCTAAAGAGGCCTGCGGTATCCGCGCCCCAAGCCTTTGATTTCGCACGCCTCTATACCAACGAACATCCCCCACGCCGACCTGGCCGCCACCATGGAATCCTTGGTGACCGCCACTCTGGCGCACGCACAACGCACCGCCATCGCCGTCACTGTGACTCCCCCTAAGATGCCCGGCGGCCGCTACAAGTACGACGCTACCCTGCTTGACGCCGAGGAAGCCCAGACCGCTCATCCCTACCGGCGCGACCCCCTCAATGACGTCGCCGTCCACATTTTCATTGCAGCACATTGGCGACTTCGCGCTCGTATGACAGACGTGCGGCATCCCCATGGGCATCTCGGCTGCCCCCTTCAGTTGAGTTGAGTGTTCCAGGTGGTCCCTTCTCGGGCTCGCGGGTCACTCCCCTGACCATCACACCTGGCGATAAGAGCTAGCCGTGTTTGTGTCATGAGATGTTTGCCTCAGTCAAGTCCAGTGTCGACGCAGCAGTGTTAGGACTAGCGAGTGCATCACTGAATCAGGATAGTGGCACCCCATGCTGTTCAACAGGCAGAAACGCAGGAAAATACAAGGGAACCCGTCAAAACCAGTGTCCCAATATCCCTGAATCCCCACCGGACCTGCAACCCCTTCCCATCTCAAAACACACACACACACACACATGGCTATGACACTCGCGACTCATGTTTTTTCAGTTCATTTGGCCTGTCATGCTGAGCAGCAGTGCAGTATTGTAGTTTCAGTAGATATGACAGCACACTCATACGTCTTCAGGCGCACGCACATCCGGAACGGCCACTTCCAACCTGTCTCCGCGTACACGCAAAAAAGGGTGTGTGTCGGTCACCTTCTGCCACGCCTTATCCCGCCGGCGCCGTGGGATTCCAAGGGAAGCGAAGTCGGTTAACAGGCCTCTGAAGCTAGCCAGGGCCACCGCCTTTGCCCGTTCTAAAGCCCTCACTCCGAATGGTCGCCGCGCCCGCATGTACCGCCGTGCACACTCCATCGCGTTCAGAGCAGCCAGCGCCACCACCTCCCAAACGCATTGCTGTATCTGCGCCGGATCCGGGCTCTCCAGCAGCCACACATGATGCCGCCGCACAGGGCAGCCCATGTCGGTGCGCTCAGCGTTAATCGTGTCTTTCAGCAGCTCCACCACACTTTGCGCGATGGGGCACTCCCAGAAGTGATGCAGGCGGGGTGAGGGCGACGGTGCCGGTGCTGCCGCCGTAGACAAGGGCTGAGGGGGATATGTGCTGCAGACACATGTTTCGGGTGCGCTGCCATGGATGTGCGTGTTGCCCAGCATGCCGACGCCGTCTACGGCCAGCCGCCATAGAACCTCCTTGTGCTTCAGCTCCCACCGTACATACCATACCGACGTCATGTGCCGCCGGAACAGCGCCAAGCGCTGGCGTCCAGGGGCGGGGGGCAACGTGACGCCGAGTGCTTCAGCCACATATGCGTTGTGCAATCGTGATCGCTCCTCGTTGACGCCGGATAGTTGCATGGCGGTACCATCCCGTACAGTCAATGCAGCTAGGGGAACGGGGCGCTGGTGCCCCTGGACGTGCCATCCCACGCGGCCTACTATCATGGCCACCACCTGGTCTTCCGTGGGCACCTCCGTGGCCAAAGCTGGGGCTGCTGGGGCTGCTGGGGCTGCTGGGGCTGCTGGGGGGGGGGTTGCTGGAGGGTCCGCTGCGGGGGCAGCTGGGGCTGGGATACCGCCGGGGGGATGGTGGGCTGCAGAGGGGGTGGGGACGGCCTGTGGCGTGTCTGCGCTAGCGTGCAGGTGCTGGCGCGCTGCCGCCGCCCACGTGGGATGGACATCTGACAGGAGGGAGTTGACGGCGGCGATGGCCTGTACCCGGTCGGTAAAGGCGCTGGCGACGGCGCCAGATGGCTGCAGTTGCTCCCGCACTAGCTGCGCCCACTCCATGGCCAGCACAGTGAAGATGTGGATGCCCGGGGCCGTGGCCAGGCGCTGACGCCACGAGGCTTCATAAGCGGCAAACGCGTCATCAACACGCACAGCGTCACCCAATGTGCGCAGGTGGCGGCATTCCGTGAGCTGCAGGTGGTACGCTTCGAGCCCGGGGCGGCGACCCAGGGGCGGCGCATTGGGCAGCAGCGGGTTGCCCCAGAGCGGCACATTGACGCACCACGGGCCAGGAGCGAGTGGGGTAGCGCCGATGTCGACCGCGGGAGGGTGGTACGTGGCCATGTGGGTACCATACGCGGCGGCAGTGGAGGCACGCCCGAACATGGACAGGTGCATGTGGCTAATATTATCCAGGCGCCGAGCCGCCTCCTCCGTTCGGTGCTTCCAGTCCAGGTCGGGCACTGTGGGCGGGTTGGTGAACGGCACGCCCAGCGCCGTGGCAGACGTGACGACGCGGATACCAGCAATGGAAGGTACGTTGTGTGGCGCGCCAGTGGCGGTGGGCAGGGGCGCGGCGGGCAGGGGCGCGGCGGAAGCGGCGGGGGCGGCTGGGGCGGCGAGGGCGGCGGCAGCGGCGGGGGCGGCTGGGGCGGCGGGGGCGGCGGGGGCGGCGGGGGCGGCGGGGGCGGGCGGGGGGGCGGGTGGGGGTGGCGGGGGCAGCGGCGGGGGCGGCTGCGGTGGGGGCGGCGGCGGTGGCAGCGGCGGGGGCTGGGGCGGCGGCGGCGGGGGCGGCGGCGGCGGGGCCGGCGGGGGCGGGGTCGGTGGGGGCGGCGGCGGCGGCGGTGGGGGCGGGGGCGGGAGCGGGGGCGGGGGCGGGGGCGGGAGCGGTGGCGGCGGCGGCAGCGGCGGCGGCGGGGGCTGTCGGAGCACGGGCAGGGGCACCGCTGGCGTGACCCACCAGCAGAAGTTCCACCTTGTCCAAGTTCTGACCGGTCGCGCGCGCAAAACGGTCCATGTAGCCCAAGAATGCCGGCAGCTCCGCCGCTGAGGCCAGCGCTGCTTCTGTGTCATCAGCAAAAGCCGCCTCAATGGCAGTGGACTGCTGCGGGTCCGCGGGGTCGATGGGGATACCGACGCCACACGCCTTCAGCCAGCAGAAGAGGGCGTGGGCAATGAAGAGATACAACAGGGGGGCGAGGGGGCAGCCTTGGCGCACGCCAGCGTAGATCTTGGCCGGGCGAGAGAGGAATCCGTTGACACGAGCCACAGACACGGTATCGGTGAGCAGCAGCCGCACCCAGGAGATAAAGCTTGCGCCGGCGCCCATATGGCCATCACGTCATACAGGAAGTCGCGGTCAATGGTGTCCTACGCCTTGGCAAAGTCCAGGAAGGCGATGATGGCTGACCGGCGCTGCCTTGTCAAGAGCAGGGGGAGGGAGCGGAGGAAGAGGATGTTGCTGCCAATGTCGCGCCCAGGGAGGAACGCCGATTGCTCCAGTGGGATGGTGGCTGCCAGGGCAGGGCTGAGGCGGTTGGCCAGCGCCTTGGTAAGGAGCCGGTAGTCGGAGCACAAGAGGGTGATGGGCCGATAGCTGCCAGCGTTGGCCCGATCACCACGCCCCTTGTACAGCACGGTAATGATGCCCTTCGTGAAGCCCGGCGGTGTGTGCTGGGTGGTGCCGATGGAGGTGAACAGCCGCGCAAGAAGGGGTGCAAAGGCATCCGGGGCAGACTTGTAGATGTCAGTGGGAAGGCCATCCCAGCCCGGCGACTTGCCAGGCTTGCTCGCCGCAATGACCGCCAACACCTCCTCCTGCGACACTGCGCTGGCGCCCGCCTCCTCCATGCGATCGGCTGCTGGTAGCTGAGCTGAGTGTGCTGTGACGGCAGCCAGCACCGCCGTCTTGTCCACCGGGTTGAGATCGGGCGGGGGCTGTTCGATGGCAGCCCAGAAGTCCGCCACAACTTGTGCCGTGCGCCCGGGATCCGTGACCAGATGGCCGCTTCTTGCGGGGGATGAAGGGCCTCGGTGATGCAGGGGTTGGGGCGCTCGCCAGTGCGAATCCAGTCAACCCGCATGCGGTGTGCGGTGGCTGCAGCCTCCGCCCGCAGAGCGGCAGCAAGCGCTGCCTGGGCTGCAGCCATGGCACTGGCGTGGGCAGTGGGCTGCTGCGAAGCATCGGCCGCGGCACGGGCTGCCTCCAGGTTTGCACGCGCTGTGCTCACTGCTTGCGATGCCCGAAGCACGCGCCGCTTGGCTGCGTTATTGAGGGTGGCGAGTATGGCGGAGAGGCGCCGCTTGTAGGCTGGGTACCACAGCAGGAATTCCTCGCCAGCTGGCGGAATGGCCGCCTGCTGGCCCGCCAGCCAAATGCGAAGCCGATCCACCAAGTCGTCATGATATACTTCGGCGTGATGGCGGTGTCCAGGTGAAGCACACGGAGTACATTAGCATGGAGGAAGCCCGGAATGGCCACAAGTTTGCAGACCACCTATCCGTTGCTGGCTTAATGGAGAGCGCGTGCTGGAACATGGAGAACTTGAGTGGGGGACGGAGGCCGCGGTCTTTAGCTGCATTGCGTGTGCGACACTTGCACTGGACTGTCAGTCAGGTCAAGGGTGCGGATGGATTGGAGGGCTGGCTGGCTCCTAGTCTGCGGTATGAATTTAACGATGAGAAGTTCATGGATAAGCGTGGCCTCAGGAGTGTAAATGAAGATTATTGTCACTTTGCAAAGTATGAACAGGACGGTTGTTTGGGGGCCGCCTGGTACATGTATGCGCTGTTTAAGGCGCGCGGGCTTTTCGAGCTGCAAGACCCGTTGAGCAGTTTGCGGCCTGGTGCAGAGATGGCGACTCACTCCTGGGCACAAGAGTATTTTGTGTACTGCTACACAGAGGGTGACTCGCGCCGCAGCGGCATTGCCTTGGCTTTTGGCTGCGATAGCTGCGATGATTTACTTGGTACACAACCCTGGGGTCAAAGGATCGTACACCAGCAGCTTGGAGTGCGTTGCCATGCTGCAACGCCACCTCCCTTGTGTGCAAATAATGCGCATGCACACTACCGATTTTGCATATCATGCCAACCGTATTACGAAAAGAATCAAAGGACTTATGTGCAGCATGAACGTGTGTTAGCAGCTGGCACCACTCATGCACAGGCAATGACCACCTCCCATGCAGATCTTTGTCCTTGCTCCAAAACTCACGCTCACACATACACCTCAGTGTACAATGCCCACGCCCGCTCTTCGTTCTCTCTACCTTTTGTGGTCGCAGGCTTGAATGGGCTGTGCACGACATGGTCTGCTAATTGGACTGCGCGCACTCGCAGCTGCTGTAACTTTGCAGCCTCTGCGGGGTCCAAGTTGCTTTTAGCACCCCTCACGCGTATTTCCTGCCCGCTCACGGGAGTGCCTAACTTATTATTTGCTTCTACTACATGTTTGTCCTCCCCGCACCCCACCTGTGACAAAGCAACCCGCCGAAACCCATCAGAACCATCATCACCTTCTGTTGTGCAATGGCGCCGCGGGCCTCGCTTCTGGCGGCGCCGCCTCTTCTCGCCTACTACTGCTGCCTCCTCGTCGGCCAATGGTTCGCCACCACTCAGGCTCCCAGTGCTGCTGTCATCTTCACCATGATCTCCGTGCAGCCGGGGCTCGCTTCCTGCAGTATTACGTAACATTTCCACCACAGTATATATACATCCAACAGCAGGGTAAGCACAATGCAAGCAACCCCCCCGTTTCAAGCCCCCGTTGACTGCCCCTGCCATTCCATGTATTCATGCAGCCTAACTTCAGCTCGTTACACCCTTCATGAAGCGCATATGCTTGTGGACAGCACCAATGCTGCGCCGAAAGTTTTTGTCGTGCGCATGCCAAGAGATGCTAGCAAACCCCAGCGGATAACCGACAACCTTGTCAGGTGCTGTAGACATAGCTGGCAAAGCGTCTAGTGCGTCTGATGCTGGCAATGCACCCACACACAGCGGTTTTGCCGTGCTAGCAAGCCAAGTATTCCCATGCTTCCTATATAACTTGCCGTAAGCGCCTGTCCCGACATGACGCCCTCCAGCAGGGGCAACCTTGCAGTGCATGCCACGCTTGCCCGCCAATGAAGCCACGCCTGGGCCCTTGCCGGCGGTGTTGGTGGCAGCCTTCGTTCCTCCTGCACTATCTCCCCGCTGCTCGTGGCCACCACTCAAAACCGCCGCCGTTGGTGTCGTACACACGTGCACCTTGCTGGGTCCGCCCCCACCTGCATGCATGGTTGCAAATATGCTTTTATTATTCGCATCATAATTAGCTGTTGCTCTTGGATGCGTATCAAACTCACCAGCAAACAAGCGTGCCTACAAATGCAACAGCAACTTCAATTACTGCAACACTCCACCAACTCACCGCCGCGTTTGCTTCTGCTGCCGCTTGCACCTGGTGGCTGCGGATGAGCACGCTTGTGCCCCACGCTTCCGGCCCTCTGTGACACAGCCTTCGTGCCCACAGTACTGGCTTGCCCCTGCAGGCTGAGACCAGCCTCATCCTGCGGCATGATTTTGGGGCGTACATACAACTTGAATTCAAAGACGTACGTCCTAATAGACCTTAGAACCTGCGCGCACGCATACACTCCGCCAGCTCAAAAGAGCACCTAAAGCACCTGGGTATGTTTGATCCCATGTACAGCGTGAGCCAATCTGCTCACCTCCGACCCTGCCTGCTCCACACGGCCGCAGGGTTGCGCCGCCGGCGGAACCAGCAGCGGCTGTTGCCCGCTACCCTTGCGTGCCCTTGTGTGCTGCCCGCCCTGCTTGCGGCTGTTATTACCGCCACCGTGCTGCCGTGGCCCTCCCATCCAGTCCGCACCTGCTCGAAACCAGAGCAACATACAGCATCACTGACGGGACTAGCTCTCTGCAAACGAGTGACCAGAAAATGCCACATCACCGCACACATGCGTGTGTGGCTGGGCTATAATACTAAGTATGTGCTAACGTCAAACACAACAACCCGCTCAGTACACGTGCCCCTGCATCGTCTGACAAAGTACCCAGATTCGTCCTCACCATCTCCGCCTCCTGCCGAGTGAGCCGCACCATCAATGTCGGCCGCCGCAAGCGCCTCCAGAGCCTGCGTGCCAAGCAGGTCCACGCTGTTCAGCGGCCTCGCCTCCGTTGGAGCAGCGCCACCGCCTGCACACATGTGCACAAATGAAACAGTGCTCAAGGGAGCTGCGGCATCACCAGCGCACACGTGCATGCCGTCAGATTGACCTGGCACACATACATGCACAACACCAGCCAGCAACCCGCACGGACTCACTTCTCCATACATACTGCCCTCACAACATCTACCTCTCCTTCAAAACGCCCAACACAATACACACACATCAAGCCAGCCTTGCGGCACACCCACCGCTTGGCTTCTGCTGCTGCTGCTGGCGGTGCGCCTGCTGTCCTAGCCCTTGATTGCCTTGACCTTGTGCGCAGCAGGTGTAGCACCGGTCTTGTATGTTGTGTAACGGGAGAATCGTTCCCTTACCTGCGGGCGCCAGCATTATGGCGTCCATGTCCAGCACAAGCCCGACATCCTCCATGAAACCTGCATGAACGTACAGATGGGCCTGTCTACACGCCGTCGCCCCCGCGGCGACACGCTGTGTCTACACGCCGTCGCCCCCGCGGCGGCACGCTGTGTCTACGCGCCGTCGCCCCCGCGGCGGCACACTGTGTCTACGCGCCGTCGCCCCCGCGGCGGCACGCTTGGTTTACGCGCCGTCGCCCCCGCGGCGGCACGCCTGGCCGGCCGCACACCCACAAACAAAACACCTACCGCTACGCAGTATCACGGCTTGCCCCTTTTGGGACTATGGGATGAGGGGGCGAGTGGGCCGAGCGGGGCGACGGGGGCGAGAGGGCGAGGGAGGTCGCGAAGAAGTGCACGTTTGAAGTGCGCGTGGATGGCCTCGTAATCTAGACTGTGTCTCAAGCTTTTGTATACAAACGCTTCGCACGTGCAATCCATTTAGCAATAGGAGTGAAGTTCGCTGGCAGAATGTCGATCGTTTCCTCGGCTTCACGATAGAGATCAGGTTCTGTCCTGATATTCATATATAAGCGATACAAGCGATATACGCGATACATGCGATTCACAAAGCGATACAAGGTTGCTGCAAGGTAGGGCTGCTGACCCTTGCGAGAACCGCCTCAGCTACCTATGCTTCCTATTAGTGCCTAGTGCTGGTGGTGTTTAAGCGCAACGCCGTCCTGCTTTTGAGAACGGCGACAACGCGCATTGCTTGCAATATTGCTTGACGGACATGACAGAGGTACAACAAGCTTTCAAGGCCAGGGTTCACGACGCAGTACAAATCGCCTGCAATTGGCTCCGATGTTCCCCATGCACATCTCGAACCTATATTCCACTCAGTCCGCTTTCCATGTAACCCTGGTGCGTATTACATGCATGGCTCCTTTCCATATTATCGTAAGCGACAGATTTGTCCGCGTCGTCCGGGGAAGTAACGTTTCGAAACGTTTATGCGTCTCTGTAAAAACCGAGGGGGGGGGCCCTGCGTCGATCGGGGTGACTGCAAAGGCTTCCGCCCCTCCCCCTTCGGGGGAAGGGGCAAGCCAACGCGCTGTGACTGTACCGACGTCGGTAGCTGGTTGAAGGTTGCTGGAGCGTTTTGCTGGCGCGCATTCCTCACTCTCTGGGCGCCCGGCCAGGCGAAAGCACGACTACCCTACGACAAGACTGTGAAAAACTGTCATAACCGAGGGCCCCGCCCCGGAGTCGATCGAGGTGACCGCAAGGGCTTCCGCCCCTCCCCCTTCAGGGGAAGGGGCAAGCCAACAAAGGGAGTACTTGCGAGCGTGCGCGCCGGCCAGCCCCCAACCCCCCCACGCCCCCCCCCCCCCCGAGATGATCTGATGATGACACCGGTATCCGGCCGATCCTGGGGTTTGCATTCCCTCACCTTGCTTGCATGCACGTAACCCCCACCCGGCCGGCGCTGCGTCCCTGTGCGGCCGCCGGTTTCTGACGGGTGTGGGGAACCGCAATGCGGTCCGCACCCGTCGCTGTCCTGCTATTGCTTCCTGTCCATTGTGCCCGTCCTTGCACGGCTCCGCATTCGTATCACCCATGCCGCATGCCGTACGACCGGGATTGCGCCATGCAACGCGTGCGTTGCTCTTTTTCTGTTGGCCGCCCCGCGTCAGTACTTTGTTACTTTCTTGCATGACTGCTTTCTCAGTGCCTTGCCTTAGTTCCAGGTCAGCACCCGCTGTCCCGCAGCGCAGCCTCACTGCCTCAGCCCAGCACCGCACCGTCTCGCTGGTTCCTCGCCTGTCTTTGCGCGCTTTGCTGCCTTGCCTGCTGCTTCATGGCTTCCATGGTTTTTCCTTTACGCTTATTTCTCTCTTCTCCTCCCTCGCATGTCGAGCTGGACACCGGTGGCACTGGCGATTTTCAGGTTGGTCACACCTTGACCCAGGCTGCGCCCCGTCAGCCCAGCAGTTCAAACAGTATAGCTTACAGCCTCCTGGCGGTCTTGGGCCGGCTCGTATCAGCGGTTACCGTCTCTCGGAGGTAATGTGGCCGCGCACTTCGCCTTACCGCTCACCCCCGTCTCATGCTGTTTGCGAGACACGACTTCAACATCTGGACTCAGTGCCAGTATCTCCCTTCTACCGGTAGAAATTTGCCCCTTTTCAAACATACATACGCCTCTAGGGCTTCAACCCTAGCCTCCGAGCCTTGGCTCGTGAGGGGGCTCGACTGACATTTCTGTTTCGTCGACTTTGGCGTATTATGCAAACTTTTTGTAGCTCGATACGAGCTCTCTGACTGCTAGGAATGCCGATTTAGGCGCCGACGGGCGCTCAGACCTCGAAGTTCCATGGCGGCTGGTCCGCGGCTCCCGCGGCCGGCCGGGCGGGTCCTTCCTTGTTGCTGCTGTTAAGGCGTTTGTGTGTGCAGGTGGCTGGCGGCTCTCGTAGCCGTCTGTGGCCGGGCGCAAGCCTCGATGGGCAACTCGCTGGCGGCATGGCGCTCCACTGAGGATGCTCGACAGCCTTCTTTCCAGCCGGTGCCAGACTGCCGTTAAAAGCCTGGCGAGGAGGCGCAGCGCCGGAATGCTGCACGCCGGGTTGCCGTGTTAGTGGATGCAACGTGTCGGTAGCGAGTCGTCTGTCTTGGTGGGTTGTTCGGGGCGCTGCCCTGTGTTGGGCCTGTAGGCCAGGACCAGACTGTGCCGTTGGCACGATTGATGTGAGGGCGCTGCCCCGTGTTGGGCCTTAGGGCCAGGACCAGACTGTGCCGCAGGCACGCAAAGACGCCCAGTCACGTCCGCGCGGCGGGGGCGACCCTGCTTCGCGGCGTGCGAAATGAGTTGTGTTTCTGTTTGATGCGGATGACGGCGGACCACTGGCCTGTCCGCGCCGTGTTGTGCGGGGGCACCACCACCAAAAGACCTAAAACTGAAGCATTGCTTCTTTGGACTTGGCAATGAGGAAGCTGTGCGGTGTGGCTGTGACGGGTCATGCATCCGGGTGTCTGACTTGGTTTCGACACACTGTGCGTGGAGTTGCCGGACTGAGGACTTGAAAGTGGGCAGCAAAACCTGGCGGTGGTTTCCGGTCGCAGGGTGGATCCCTCTGGCTTATGTCAGCCCAGGGCCCGAGTATGCCCCTTGCTCGCTTGCGAGCTCGGCGTGTCCTTTCCTGTAAACACGCAATCTTTTCGGCCCAAAACGTAGAAGCTTTTAGGTTTTGGTGGGGCGCACGTCCACGGGAGGTAGACGTTTTGGTGCGGAAAAGAGGGGGGAGGGTAGAAATTATTGGGGGTTTTGGGGGCTTGCCCCCCAAGAAAATTTTTTCGGGTAGATAAATCAGAAGGGGGCATCTACACGGTAGTAGACACCGGGGGGCCTGGGGCATCTACAAGATACGGGCACTGATCTGGTGGTATGCTTACGTTTTCGTTTCGCAATTTAGAGCATGTCCGTAACGATCATTAATACCATGAGCATGAGCATTTACATGGCTTGAGGTCCATGCAGGCCCCACTAACTCCTTGAGTCCGGGGGCGCAACAGAGCGAAAGAGAAAGAGCCACTTAAGTGACTGAATTAAGCGCGCGCGACCTGAGTGTCATCACCGCGTGCAAGTAAGCTGCCAGCTTAGTGACCGGCGTCCTCAGCATAGCCAGCTTCATATCTCCACCTGTAATACCGATGGCCTGCCTAAGGCTTGCGTAGCTTGCGCATTCTAGCAAAACGTATTTTTCGTCCTCAACGCTCCCGCAACCGCACATACGACACACCCGCTGTGCGCGTGGCCGGTGTACATTCCCTGCTTTAGGGCGGTTAACCTCCAGATCCCAGCAGCCAAGCCGAAAACGAATCAGGGCAATCAGATGCCCGTACGTGACACATTGGCTCATATGGGCTAACCTGCCGTGCTCAATCATCGCTTCGCTATGTGGCAGCCCCATCCAGTTCGTATAGCGGCTCATCTTGACCCCGGGAGCACCCGGTCTGGCCTGCCTACCCCCTGACCTCGGAAAGTCACGAGGGTCGGTGGACAGGCAGTCCGCTCTCCACTCTTGCATAAGCTTGCCGGTAAAATCAGTCATCATCGCCCCCACTGGCAACGCAGTGCGCATCAGCCAGTCACACAGCGCATCAGTGCCCTGCGGCCCCTCCACGCGCCAATCATACCCTAGCTTCTTACACATCATCAATAATAACGCCTCTCTGCGCATGGGCCCCGGACTCAAGTCGGCCTTGCCAAGCCTTATCAAGCCTTATTAACTCTGCAGGTCATTGCTGAAGGTGCCCTCGGTCTCACACACCCCATTTGCATGCGCATTATCAAGTAACAAAGATCCCGTAAGTTCGACGCGTGCACAAGAACCGCGGCGCCCGGCGGCTGGTCCAGCGCCTTTAGGGCGACGGCACCTCTTGCCACGACCTGTGTAGATGAAAACGGGCGAAGATATCGGAAACGCTCTCCCTACCATGCAGCAGCATATGCCAAGGCTATCGACTCATGAACAAACAAACAGCCCTGTGTCGCGGCGCCCTACTCGCGCACTGCCCCTACCTGTTGTGCGGGTCGGGCTTGTGCAGCGTGACGCCGCGCGCCTCCGTCTCGGGCGGCAGCTCCAGGCGCCGGTCCAGCGGGTGCAGCAGCTCGCAGCGCACAAACAGCGCGTGCGTGAAGGCCTGGACGGGGCGCAAAGGTTACGGAAGGTGCAGCACTAAAGGCGCACAGCGGCAGGCAGTCATGCAAATTTGGGCAGGCAACCAGGTGGACATCAGAAAAAGACCCACTGCTGAATGCTCGGGCTGCCCCGGCGCCCCACAGGTGCTGGACATGCATCCACCCTTAGTCCTGCAACGCACCAGGTTGTACACGTAGCAGTAGCCGTGCGCCGCCGCCAGCCGCGCGAACGCCGCCAGCGAGGCGCCGTAGTGGCGGCTGCCGTCCCACACCGCGCTGTCGTTGCGCGGCACCGTCACCGCCTGCGCAAAGGACCGAGAAGCCACAGGCGCGTGAGCTTGCGATCGTTCTACGCACCTGTGACCGTATCGCAGCGCATTAGCAGCGCAGCAAAACGCCCACCTGGGTATTAGCGAAATTGGGGTTAAACTCCACGACCACAAGTGAGGGGACGAAGCGTGCCGCCTCCAGCAGCGCCTTCAGGATCCAGTAGTCCTAGCGGTGGCAGTGATTGGGCGAGTGAAGAATGGCGGGCGGCGTGGTAGGAGCAACCATCATTGCTAAGTCGACAAGCTCCTTGACACCTGCAGAGTGTACCACGCTGCACTATACTGTATCTACTCACGCCCCCGCCCGCCTCTCCCCTCCCGCTCCACCTGGTGGTCCACGTCAATGGTCAGCAGGTCGAAGCGCGCCGGCACGCCGTGGCGGGCGAACAGCTCGTTCACGTTGGCGGCGGTGATGAAGGCCTGGCAGCGGCGGTCGGCGGTTGGTGGATGCAAATGCGAGTGCGGGGCAGGAGGGTATACGAAAGGTGGCCACGCACACATGCACACGGCTGACAAAGTACGCCAGCCACCCACACCTGCTTCACGTGCTCCATGCCCTCGCACGCGTTCAGCTGGTGGCAGGGCGAGTGCTCCGTGGCGCCCGGCGCGCCGTCCAGCAGCAGGCCCGACCAGCTGCGCGCGATCGAGAGGACGCGGGTGCGGTGCAGGTAGCAGGTAGGCGGGCAGGCGGGCAGGCCGCCGCGCCGTTGGTAAGGCATGGAAGCTGAACACCAAACGTCTTTCGCACTTGGGCTCCCGATAAACTGCCTGACTGGTGCAACGCACACAGCCCTGTCCTCGCCCTGTCCCACTCCTCCACTTACCCTTTCCCGCTCCTTCATTCACCCTTTCCCACTCATTCTCTCACCCACAGTGCTTCCGTAGGTAGGCCGAGTTGAGCAGGTTGGGGATCCTGCATGCGTGTGGCGCGTGCGTGCGTGCGGGCGGATGGGCGGTGACGTGAAGCACGCGGTGCTGCGCCGTTGTACAGGCAACGTGCGGCAGACCCAAACAGGCCCGCACCCCCAGGGTGCCGCCCCCCAGCCACGTAGTCCACAAGACTCTCAGGCTTGCTGTCGCGGCCTCAACCCCATAGGGTAGTCACGCAGTCGTCAGTCACCCGGTCAGTCACCTGGCGCCGAACTCCACGTAGTAGCCCCGCTGCGGCCAGGGCGCCACGACGCCGATGTGGTTGAAGATGGCGGCGATGACGCCGTCCTGGCCGCACTGGCTGCATACGCCTGTGTGTTAGGGTCAGGTTCACAAGGGAGGCAACAAACAAAACAAGGAACGCGTGTGTGTATGTGGGGTGGGGGTGGGGGGGGGTTCCATGCATTTAAATTTAATGACGAGGTAGGGGGTTCGGTTGTCTATTGTAGAAACCAAAGCTACTACGGGGGTTGCAAGGAAGGATATGCGGCGAAATGGTAGCTAGAACACGTGCAGAAGGGGGGAATCACGTGTGCATGTAAGCGCGTGATGGGCGTTGGGAGTGCCCGAGAGCAGCTCGGTGGCCGTTATCAACAACCTTCACGCCGGCGCCTTGGCACCCTACACCTAACGCCTGCTGCACGTACCGAACTCTTCCAGCGGCAGCAGGCGGGCGAAGGGCGGCGCGAAGGTGTGGACGCCGGGTATGCGGTAGAAGTGCCGGGCACACAGCGCGCCGCCGGACACGTCCCGCGGCTGCTTCAGCCCCGTGGTGGCGTTGCCGGTACACCTGCCACACCACGCCGAGCCCACACCAAGAAGACACTTGCTCCTCTACCGCGGACATCGTCACCGCCGTGCTCATGGATCCATCGTGGCACATGGCTCTACCAACTGCCAAACCGTCTGCTGCGACACCCACACCCACCCACCCACATCCCCCACCTGAAGTCGGTCACGGTCGCGCACAGCGCCTGGCCGTTGGAGCCCTCCCAGGAGGACAGCGCAGGCGTGTAGCGCCGCCCGCCCGTGGCCGCCGCCGCCGCCGCCCGGTAGGCCGCCGCCTGCTCCCCCCGCCGCCGCACACGCCGCATCGTCACCAGCCGCCGCCGGCTGCACATGATCATGTGGGTAGGTGCGTGAAAGGGTCAGGCAAACATGTCTTCAAGTCGGCAAAGCCCCGGTCGTTTTGGTTACCGAAATGAACTGCCACACACACTGCATACCTGTTGTCGCCGTGCCGGTGCTCAGCCGCGTGCGGGTCTCGCAGGTGCAGTCGCGTGTCCGTCACCAGCTCATGGGTGGCGGCGCCGGGCGGCTGGGTCAGCAGCGCCACCGTCAGGTTGAGCGCCACCTCGTTGTGCACCGAGCTGATGCTGGCCTCCAACACCACCAGCTGCGCGTCCGACACCAGAGCGTAGTCGGCGTCGCCTGGCAGAGGTGAAGACGGAGCGGCGGCATAGGGTGCCGCAGGCGAGGGCGTGAGATAAGGCAGGGCGGGAGGTGGCGACCCACAAACCAAATCGGTAGGTAGGTAGGTACGCATGGCAGCTAGGCAATCAGCACAGGTCCGATGGCACTGGCCTGGCAGCGGCCGCCAACATGCAACAGCAAACGCAGCGGTTGCAGTGCCGTGGGGCCCGCACAAGTGCTGCTGCCGCTCTCACCCTTACCATCGCGGTGAGGCACGCTGTAGCCCAGAGCCACCACACACACCGCCTCATCGCTGCTGTAGCCGCCCGGGCCTCCGTACAGCAGCGGAGCGGCAACCGCCACGGTGCTGCTTCTCCCGACTGCTCCCTTGGCCACCTCTGCCGCCGCCAGGTACTCCGAAAGGGTGAAGGGCAGGCTGAGCGCGCGCACGCAGCGGCCGCCAGGCAGCAGCACGTTGGACAGGGGCGCCCTGAGGCGCGGGAAGGAAGGTGGGAGAGAGGGAGGGAGTAGAAGGTTGGGCCAGAGCTGCAGAGGCACTCTGACCGGGCAGCGAGAAGGATTGTGTTGTAGATTGGAAGCGGGTTTGGCCGTGAGGCGAATGTCTAAGGCGGGTTTCGCTCCCACAACGCACTGGGGCTTCTGGGGCCCAGTGGGTCTCTCCAGTTAACAGCTCTGACTCAGGGGAGTCGCTAGTGAGTTGTTACTGTTGCAAAGAGAGCGTAGACGCTTTCTAGTGCGGGCGCGCAACTTGCGCGTACGGTTCAAATGATTCTTAGACGGATTCCTTTCGGTGAGTCTGTCTGGAGAGATTCGGGATCCCAGGGGGGTCTGGGGATTCGGTTTCACACTTTCCGCAACGTAACCGGGAATCACGTTACAAGAACTTGCGAGAACAGGTTCTATCGAAAGTTTCTATTATCGATATTGCGCTGCAACAGATTGAGAGGCACGTCGTTCCTAGCTGGCGGCGCAGGTCTCCAATCACGCCCACGCCCACGCCCACCCCACCTATTGTATCCGGGCTCGATGTTGGTCAGCCGCGAAACGCCGCCGCCAGACAGGAGGTAGCGCTCCAGCGGGGTCAGGTAGCCGCCCACCTGCAGGGCAGGGCCGCAGAAGGGGGTAGGGGGCAGGGGGTGCTATGCATGTTTAGTTAATGACGAGGTAGACGTAGAACAGACGTTGCAACACAGGGGCAGGGCAGGGCAGCAAAGAAAGCACAGGGGGAGAGGCGTAGAGCTGTGCAATCAAAACGTGCACACCGGCCTCCTTCCACACCGCCCCGTCCACCCGCGCACACACCTCAATGACGTGATCGCAGCCCTCCATCTCGACCATGCGGGCCGTGAGCTCGCTGCGGACCTGCATAGACACCGCACTGTGCTCGGTCCCGCGGCGTCCTGTCACGGGTTTCGCCAGGGTCATCGGCCACACCACCATCACTGGGTGATGCAGCGTCAGCCCCCCCCCCCTAATAAGCCTAGGCACCACGCCCATCCCCGCACGGAGCCGCACACAGCATCCTAGGTGCACCTAGAGCACTGTGTCAAATGAGCGCCTTACACATTCGCCTGCTGCACCAACCCCACCACACCCACAACCTGAAAGTCAGGCGTGATCAAGTAGCTCCATTCCAGAACGTCCTTGCGCCTTGATGATCTGTCTACTTGCCGATCCCGCGGTGTCCTGGCACGGGTTGTGACTGGGCCATCGGCCACACCACCACTTGCAGACACTTGCAGACCCCAAGCTTCGCGAAAAGTGCGGTTGGTGGGCGTAGCTGCAATAAGCTGCCGCACCTGCAGCCGCAGAGCAGTCAGCAACATCAACGGGAGCAACGGGACTGCATCTTCCATCCCAATTACGGGTGCTCTACGGGTATCATCCACCCGTTAGATACGCCGTGCCCCGCCCCATACGCACCGCCTCAACCTCCCGTCTTGACAGCGGCGTGCAGACCCCCGCATCTACAGCTGCATGAGCTTGGTTCACGTATGCTAATGTGTTGCAGCCACGGCCGAGCACAGAGGGCGGTGGCATGCCTAGCTGCGCGTTGAGGGTCGCCCACGCGCCCTGCTCCGGACACAGGTCAGCGGCTGGCACCAGCCACGACAAGCTGCGGCGCCAGCTTAAGCTTGACCCATCGTGGCAGTTCATTGACAGTATCCACAGTATTGCCCCACCAAGCGCCAATACCGCGACGAAGCCGCGAGCGCGGGAAGGATGCGAGCCAATGCTCGGCCTTGCGTGCAGGAGTGCCATCCTGGAACTAGCTCACAGCAAGTTCTATGTAAGTAACGATGATCCTATGGCCTCTAACTCGCGGACCTTCGCGGTTCTGCTCAATCTCATATCACTAGAACTCTTTCACAATTCATTCATAACCAGCAGAAAGACATAATACAATAATAAGGAAGTAGGGTGGACAGAACGGACAGAACCTGTCTACTGACGATCCCGCGGTGTCCTGGCATGGGTGCAATGGTGCAACGGTGCAATTGGTGTATTTGGACAAGTAATGAGAGTAGCGCTGGACTGAAGAGGGTGAACAGACGGTGGCGGGTGGACAGGCCGGGCAGGGTGGACCAATTGGGGGTAGGATTCACGGTAGGCGGAGGGTGGGAAAGATGCGTGGGCAGCGCATCTTTGGGACCGGGTCTGGTCCGGCATCTAGTCCGCCGACACATCTTGTGCCCCACGCACACGCAACTTGACTGTCTGGGCCGACCCCACCGGCGCATCTGAGTTGCGCCGCCCATGCATCTTGGGTATGTGGGCCGACCCCGCCGCTGCATCTCGGGTCCCCTGCGCACACATCTTAGGTATGTGGGCCGACCCCGCCGCTGCATCTTGGGATCGCTTGGTGCCATCCCTGCTGTCCATCCCTGGCACCCTGCCGAGAGCCATACCCACCCGCCCGGATGCGTCTCCAAGTGAAGCGTGATTACAGCGAAGCCGGTTGCTGGTGTCCACGATCGGTGCCGTGACCTGGGTTGGGTACCGTATGCAGGATTGCAGGTATTAGGTGTGCCTGTGCCAGTCGCGTGTGTGTGCAGCCAGTCCACCATAGTATATTTCTATTGATGCCTGGCTATGTAACACGCCTACTCAAGCATAGTTCCTTTATGGCGGTCCCTCGGTCGCGTGTTTGTCTATTTTCGGGCAGCTATAGAGTAGCACGGTAGCAGCCAGATCCTGCCAACTAGACCCTTGGGGAGCGCAGCCCTGATGATTTCGCAACTGGTCAATGTTGTGTCTTGTGTGATAGCTGCAGGCTCCAGGCACTGATGCATGCAAAGCTACACGTTTGCCCATATGGTATAGAGATCGAGGTGCAGCGGAACAAGTGAAATCGGGTGCCTGGTACGGGCGTGTCGCACAAGCACGCGAATGATCTGTGGGGGCGGGGCGCCGGCTCATCTGGAGAGCTGTGTGCATGCATCGTAGGTGCTGGGGGTGGGTCTGCTGGCGCATCTGTGACCCTCGGCGCGCGCATCTTGACTACAAGGGGCGGGGCCGCCGGCGCATCTTCCTATCCCCGCCTGCGCATCTTAAGTGCAAGGGCGACCCCGCGCGCGCATCTCAGGTGCGGGGGGCGACCCCGCGCGCGTATCTCAGGTGCCTGGGCCGACCCCGCCCATCCACCTAAGATACCCCGGCAGCCCCCGCGCGCGCATCTGTAGGACCAGAGGCCCGGCGCACTTTTTCGGATTTCCCACCCTCAATCGTGGCCGGTCACCCCTGGCTGGATTGGGATTGCACAGGTCAGGATTGGACCGACACTTTGGGGATTGGGATAGGTCCGGTCAGGATTGGACCTCAGCTTGTAGGATTGGGATAGCCCCGGCAAGGATTGGCCCCCACATGGGGGGCGCGCCCAGCACAGGGAGGGCCATACTGGGGGCTAAATAACTTTTGCCTGCCCGCGTCGGAGCACTCCAAACTTCGGCTCCCCCCCCCCCGCAAACCTGTATACCCTCCTGACATCCACCATGTCGGCGTCCACACTGACGTGGGCGAGTGTCGTACTTTTGGGGTACCCCGGTTGGGGGGAGGGGGTCTTTTTGGTCCTCAACCCATCCGAACCAACTAAAAAGCGCGGTTGCACCATTGGTGTAACTGATACCAGGGGGGGGGGTAGGATCTTCCCGATTATACCCCATTAAAGACATGCGCTAAATTGCGAAACGAAAGCGAAAGCACGCCACCCGATGTTGATGTCGTGCCTCGCAAGCAGCATGAGACGAGGGTGAGCGGTAAGGCGTAGTGCGAGGCCACATTACCTCCGAGAGACGGTAACTGCGGTAACCGCTGACATGAGCCGGCCGAATACCGCCAGGAGGCTGTAAGCTGTACGGTTCGGACTGCTGGGCTGAGGGCGCGCTGGGCTGGCGCACCCCATGCCTCAATATTGAAGAGCTCGACGAGAGCGTTCGAAATACGCGCTCAAAATTTGAAATTTTTTAGATTTCCCACCCTCCTATCGGGCTTCCGCCCCCCCCCGGAAGGGGCAAGCCAACCCGCGTAAAGCGCAACCGCGGCGAACCCCACCTATCCGCAGGCCTCCCTGTCGCCCATCCCACCCCCCACCCCCCAGTTGTCACGTTGTCACCGCCGGCTCGGCCGGGGAAGCCGTGTCTTTACCGTAGGATTCCAGCAATGGAACACCAGCACGGCCGCCTCCGGGCCGCATAGCGGCGCAGGGCAGCCGGGACCGGCGCCCCACCCACCATCACCTACTACCGGTACTTGCCTCCGCATCACTCGGGACCGCCGCTACCGATGCGGTAGGCTAAGGGGATACTAGGCCACGGGGGTACGTTCGAGATGGGCATTTGCTCATACCGCGGTGTCCTGGCACGGGTTGTAACTGGGCCATCGGCCACACCACTACTTGAGCAGCAGCGCAGCGTCAGTCCCCCCTCAGCCTAGGCACCACGCCCGCCCCCGCACGGAGCCGCACACTGCACCCTACGTGCACCTAGAGCACAGGCCGCCTCACACCCGATGCGTTTGGGCCCGCAGGCCGCTGTTAGGGCAGGAGCATGGCCCGAAGGCCTCCCCTCGCCGACGGACATTGTCCGGACGGCGAACGATTAATTGTCTAGCTAGCCATACGCGCCGCCGCCCTGCATTGCGGCGTCCGTGAACCCAGTCATGCACCAACCGTGTCCTCACTTCCGCCAGTCCACACTCCACAGCCTCCTCACAACCTGTACACATAGCGCCGAACTGGCCCCCTACTCCAGTGCGCTGCTTATACGCCTGCCTCCACCTGTGCCACGCCGGCCCATGAAAGCTTTGCCTGTTCCGCCAGAGTAGGACGTAGGTGCATCCGCGCATGTGTCCCAAGTGGCCGGTGTCCAACGCTAACCTTCGGCAGCAAACATTGCTTCGCCACTAAATCTGCGCACTCGTGTGGAATGGTGGCGACCTGCAGGACAACAAGAAGTAGTGTGTGCGTCTCTTTTAATTTCCGTTACCTGAACCCCACAGTGCTGAAGCACCCGAAGATGCCTTTACTGTCCGCCCAGCCCCACCTTCTCGTCCGGAATGGTGGCGACATGCAAGACAAGAAGAAAGTGCGTGCGTCTTCCGCCGGCCATCTCGCCATCCACCCAGTGCAAACCCTGTTGTGCCCGCAACATGGCCCACCCTACGCCTGTCAGTACCTTTCTATCCTTTCCCCGAACCGTGCCCGACCCGTGCCATGTGTCCAATATATAGTAATGTCTGTGTATCGTCAGACCGCCGCCCAATTGGCACGGGTCGATAATGCCTGCCCACCCCCAGGCGGCCCAGACTGTCCACCAGTCGCGCCCACACTCACAGTTGTCTAATCGTCTCCCGGCGGACGGACGCCCATCTTAAGCTTCTCTCTCTTGATCTGCTTAGCGCCCAGCTTCTTCTTTGGCCGCCCAGGCGCATTTGCCACCGTTCTTTGGTACTGGATAAAAGAGTAAAGCAGTGCACCTCCCACTAGTGCGAGAACTACGCCCACAATTACAATTACTGTGTAGGAGCCGTCGTCGGCTGTGCCCGTAGCGTCGGCCATTTGGTCCAGATCAGCACTTGGCCACCTGCTCTGGAATGAAAAAAGGAATGTGGCTATCAGTGTATGCAGCGCTTCCCAGGGTCATGATGATTGATTGATTGATGTTACAAGTTCATGCTTGTAGATTGGTCCAAACGAGCCAGGAGGCTCATGGACCGCTGCCTCGAACGCTTAGAAATACGAAAGTAACAAAAAGTAATAGCAGATAAAAGCCTAGATTGGTCGCGCCGTCAAGTCGTTCCGTCGCAACCTTATCGCGTGTATGACACGCGCAAGTCCCCTCTGGTCCCCGTTAGCCATCGCGTCCAACATTGACTCGGGCGTCCCTTCTACCCAAAGCGTGCTCCTGATATCATCATATGCTCCACACTCCAGCAGCACATGTTTCTCATCTTCTACGGCAGCTTGACACAACGGGCATAACCTATGTGATCGCTCTCTGTGAACGCCATTGGCGCCGCGATTGTTGGCTTCAAGCATCCACACCCCTAGCCTGAAACGCATCATCGAGACATGCCATGCACGGGGAATGTAAATCTGGGTGTGGCGCGTCTCACCCATCCACCGCTTGTAACGGCACAAACTAGGGTCATAAATGCCGGTAGTGACTGGGATTGGGCCGCTGGGTACCATTCCCGAGTGAGTCCCGAATGGTCGATTTCACGCAATTTGCTCTAAACCACTTATGCTATGTATTTGGCATAACTAAAAGTATAGCTTTTGAGCAAATATGGACGACGGTGCGCGACGGGCGCAAAGGAGGACCCCCAACCCGCGAACAAGCATATTTTCTTTCCAAAACCTGCGCATCTTCTTCGGAGCAGCCGTCGCTGGTGTCAAGGACCTAAATCACACAACTTTTAGCGAGCCCACAACTCTAATTGCAAAGATATCTAGCAGATCGGGTAGGCTTGCTGATGCATACATGTCCGCGTTGAATTCGCGCGATGATGATGGCTCTCTGGCGGCCACCTTTGCTGCGGGGACGGGCCATGGCTACGCAGATAACCGTGGTGTTGACTATATCAATGCGCGGGAGGGAAGCGATCAGGACGAAGCGGACGAGGGAGACGATGAGCGCTCTGACTCTGAGCTATCGGATCCTGACGCTCTAATTCCCGAGCTTGACGTCGTGGGATTCATGATGGGCGTAGCGGGTACTGGCGGCTTCATGGATAATGACATGGTGAGGCACGGTGGGGGGCCTAGGTACCCAACACGCTTCCGTTACTTCCGTTTCCTCCATTGATTCCTTGCCCCTTTCTTTGTCTATAGTTCGACGACATGGATAATGACGACGACGGCCACGTATTCACGGTTCGCAAACACCTACCGCTACGCAGTACCACGGCTTGCCCCTTTTGGGAGTATGGGATGAGGGGCCGAGGGGGGTGAGGGGGCAAGGGAGGTCGCGAAGAAGTAGTGCGCGTGGATGGCCTCGTGATCATAGGCTGTATCTCACGCTTTTGTATACAAATGCTTCGCACGTGCAATTCATACAGCAATGAAAGTGAAGTTCGCTGACAGAAATGTCGATCGTTTCCCCGGCTTCACGATAGAGATTAGGTTCTGTCCTGATATTCATATATAAGCGATACAAGCGACTATCGGATGAGGGGGCGAGGCACTCGACAAACACGCTTTTACAAGTCGCTGCAAGTAACTTCTCCAACGCATTCAACAAATTGTATAAAGGCGCACAAGGCGAGAAGAGAATAGGCTGGAGGCGCGGGGCCGGCCCCCTGGTCGGGAGGGGGCCCGAAATCCGGACCAGGTAGAACTTCCTCGCCAGCGCACGAGCGCTCAACCTAAATATACCATCCTTGTCTTCAGTCGATATATAGACGCTTCTATTTTACTTTGCTCGTTGGCGCGAAATGTTCCGACTTATTTGACACGGCAACACCGTAATTCGTATCCAAAACCCGTGTCGTCAATCATATACATAATAAGTATGCAATTACGGCAGTCTGCAGCCACCGAGCGCGGCGCTAGCAACTGAAGCGAGCGCTAAATGCTCGGCATGTCGACCTGGTATTCTTCTCTAATTTGATGTCAGGGCCCACTCAGGAGTCGCTTTTGGCATGTATTGGACAAGTTGAAACGGTTATGGGGCATGCCGTCGGGAGGGGCTCTGGGGCCCCTAGTCACCTAGCTGTCGGCGCCTGCGCCAGCCCCTTGACGCGGGTCATCAAAGACCCTCCAAACGGCCGTTTACCCATTCCTTTCCCCCTGCCCAGCAATGTTATTGTGTACTAATGGTAATATAAGTGTGTTGGTAACATGGAATGAGGGGTACGGTACGGCTGCTCAACATGTGTTCACTAAAGGCCGTAGGCGCACCCTATTCCCCACGGCGTTACCACTTCTGAGCCTGTTGGGATCCATAGCAAGGAATCCGGCTATCTACTTAGAATGTGGTAACGCCGTGGGGTGCAAAAGTTATGACCCGTTGAAGTTGGGGGGGTTCGATGGGGGGGTCTGACCCCCGTGTGTGTGTGTGTGGGGGGGGGGGGGGGGGCACCGCCGAGTGCCGGCACCGGTCGCGAGTGGGGAGGAGCGAGGAGCGAGGAGCGTCGAGGAGCGTCGAGCGCTGCAATTGTTTCGCAGTAAATCCTGCACACATGTTATATAAGTGATCAACGAAAGCTGCGACTACTATAATGCGTTCGCGGGCCTCACCTTCCGCCTATAATTTCATATCGCTTCACGTAACCCTGTTCCCCAGAAGATACATGGATGATAGATATATATAATTGAAAGTTTTCACGGATGCATGCCGACGGGACGAGTAACCGGATGTAACGAGATGGCAAAACCGGGCCGGGCCCCCCTGCGTCGATCGGGGTGATTGCAAAGGCTTCCGCCCCTCCCCCTTCGGGGGAAGGGGCAAGCCAACGGGGTTCAAGACGCAATACAAATCGCCTGGTAGCAATTGGCTCCCATGTTCCCCATGCACATCTCGAACCTATGTTCCACTCAGTCCGCTTTCCATGTAACCCTGGTGCGTATTACATACATGGATCATATCATTATTACCAAGAGCAATGGCTCGTCCGCGTCGTCCAGGGATGTAACGTTTCGAAACGTTTATGCGTCTCTGTAAAAACCGAGGGGGGGCCCCCTGCGTCGATCGGGGTGACTGCAAAGGCTTCCGCCCCTCCCCCTTCGGGGGAAGGGGCAAGCCAACGCGCTGTGACTGTACCGACGTCGGTAGCTGGTTGGAGGTTGCTGGAGCGTTTTGCTGGCGCGCATTCCTCACTCTCCGGGCGCCCGGCCAGGCGAAAGCACGACCACACAGACAATGCGACGCCACGCAGCGGGAGAGCCGGAGTCCCAGCGCACCTGCGGGCAGGCGTCCAGCGTCCACGGATGAGCGCCGAAGCTGACAATGAGCGTAATGCAAAAACAGCGTGCAGCAAGCAGTGGTCGGGCGACAGTGTGACAAGCAAGGGCAAAAACGGGGCGCGTCAGGGCAGAAGGGGGAGCCCGAATGCACGGAATGGTGGGCGAGTCGAATGCAGTGCAACACATGAACAACACAGCCGGAGGCGAGGAAGCGTATCTGATGGAGAGGGGTATGGCTGTGACTTCGGAAGGGGCCTAGAGACGCGCCCTATTCGGCAAATGATTTTCGTCCTAATGTGTTTTGCTGGAGCTGCGTGCGGCAGTGAATGCGGGAAAGACTGACACATATTAATTAAGGCTGACGGCTGGACTGCGGAGGAGGTTTCGGAACGAGCGGGGTAGCTGCTACTGACAGGGGAGAGTGGAGAGACAGAGGCACAGGGCTCAGAGGCCAGGGACAAGGGGCGCTGGAGGCTGCATGGGCTGGCGGCTGCGTGTGTGATACTGGTGTTGGCTGGTGGGTGCTGAGGCAGGGTTGGGCTGGGGGGACAGAGGCACAGGGCTCAGAGGCCAGGGACAAGGGGCGCTGGTGGCTGGCGGCGGTGCGTGTGATACTGGTGGTGGCTGGTGGGTGCTTAGGCAGGGTTAAGCTGGAGGGACCCGGGCTCACGAAGAGCTCCCCGGTGGCACAAGGCGCGTGGGTCTTAAAGTAGGCACCCCCCGCACCCCGGGCGCGACTCCCCCCCACATTCACCGTCACTCGCGGCGCCGAAACACACATAACCCCCCCCCCCAGGCTCCCGGCCGAGAGGCCGACCACCGAACATCGCGCGGTCCTCCGATAGACACGCGGCGAGCGCAACCACAGACCTGCGGCACGCGCAAAACCCACCTATTCGCAGGCTGCCCGGTCGCCTACCCGGCCCCCCCCCAGCCCCCAGTTGTCACCGCCGGCGCGGCCGGGGAAACCTTGTCTTTACAGTAGGAGTTCAGCAACGGAACACCGGCATGGCCGCCTCCGCACAACCCATCACCTACTACATGCCTCCGCATCACTCGGGACCGCCGCTACCGTCGTCCAGAGGGCCGCCGGCGCTGGCTGGTTGCTGAGCTGGGGCTGACAAAAACTGGTACGGTAACTCTGCGGGCTGCTGCTAGCAGAGGGACATGTCGCTGCTGCTGTGGAAGGAGGCGAAGCGGGCGTCCTCAACGTCAGTGTCGGCGTCACTAGAGTGCCACGCGGGGTGGCCGGCAGGCGGGTAGGGCAGCGGCGGCGGCGGGATGGGCGGGAAGACGGCGGGTGGCGCAAGGAGCAAGGAGGGGGGTGCCGGAAGAGGGGGGTGGCCGGGCGGGGCAGCTGGCGGGGGCGGAGGGAGGTCGGGCGGGGGGAGGAGGCGCAGGAGCACTCTGGATGAGATGGCACATGGCAAGTGGTGGCGGTGGCGACCAAAGAAGCGCTGCAGAGCCTTGCGCAGGAAGGGGCGAGGATAGTGCCGCCCGTGGAGGCGCCGGAGTGCAACGCGTGCGGACGCGAGGAAGGAGGCCAGGGCGGTGCTGAGGCGAGCCAGGGTGACGAGGGTGACGACGACGACGTTGAGGCGCACGTGCTGTGGAACACAGGAGTAGAAGGGGGTGAAGCGCGATATGCCGAGGGACGCAAACTTGGGGCTGTCGCGTTTGTCGAAGGGCTGCAGGTGGTACACGACGTGGCCACATACGCCGCTGCTGCGTGGCGTGACGGCGAAGTTAAGGTAGGGTGTCGCGGGGCTGTCGTGGGTGGTGGCGCGGGACTGCGCCAGCGTGAGCTCGGGCGAGTATATGCCGGGGATACCCGCCAGGGACTGAGATTGAAGCAGGAGGTGGGGAAGGAAGGGGTTGCAGCAGCCGAGCAAGTCGTCAGTGTACCGCTGCATGAAAGGCGAGCAGCACATCCAAGGCCAAAGACGCGGCGACACGGAGGGTGCGGGTGGAGGGGAAGAAGATGCTGTCGTAGAGGGCGCGTTGCCACCGCAGCTCATCATAGGCCAGGACCAAGTTGGCAACGTAAGACGCGAAGTTAGCGCCCATAGCGACGCCGCGTACTTGCAGATAGTGCTGCTCGCGATATGAGGTGAAGGCGTGTGCAAGAAGCGCGTTCAGCACTGTGTGCAGGACGGTGGGGGTCCACATGTAGTAGCGGCCGTGTGCGTCATGCCCCCTGTGTAGGTGTGGCGCAGGCGGGGGCCGGCGGTGTGGAGCGGGGGCGGCGGCGGCGACGGCAGGGGCGGCGGCGGCAGCGGCGGGCTGGCATGCGCGGCGCTGCCACTCGTCCGCCGTCGGCCATTGTGGTTCGGCAGCACGGTTGTACGGGTAGAATTGAAGGCTGGTGGCGCCGTCGTGAAGTTCGGCAAGGACGAGGGAGAAGAGACTGACCAGGTTATCGATGCAGGCCAGGGGTTATGCATGCAGGCGGAGATGGGTAGGTTGGTGAAAAGCCGCTCCACGTCGTAGGTGAGGACGGCCGGGGCTGTGAGGGGGCTGGGGAGTACGTGACTGTTGGCTGCGTACGCGGTTTAAGTCACGGAGGTGATGGGTAGGTGGTCCGGCGGCCGGGGGTGGGTACCGGATTGTGCGTCCGAAGGTGGGGGCGTCGGTGTGAGAGCGCAGCTCATGATAGTCGGCGGCGGCGCGGGGGCGGTGGAGGGGGCAGACCCAGGTGCCGAGGCGGCGGGCGTCTTGGCGGGTGAGGGCGGGCCGCACGCAGGCGTGATGGAGACCAATGCGGTAAGTGGGGCGGCCATCGGTGCGGGCGCCGGCATGATCGCACAGAAGTAGGCCGAGCTCGGATGTGCGGCCGCACACAGCGCAGGGGTAGTCGCGGGCTGGCTGACTGGGGGCGGGGGCGGGGGCGGCGGGGGGCGAAGGAGTGAAGGTGGTACTATCGGCGCAAGGGAGGGGGTTGACGGGGCGTGGGGCGAGGGAGGCATGGTGGAGGAGGCTGGACGCGACGGGGGGGCCACGGACGTGCCACGGGCGCAGGGGGAAGCGCTCAAACATGGACCGGTACAGGGCTGGCACGGTGTCGTCGAGGGTGCGAAGGAAACCCGTGAGCACGACGGCGGCGTCGGTGGTGGCGATGGAGGGGGAGGCGGTGATGTACCGGAAGCCGAACAGCGTCTTGTGACATTTGCCAGTGCCGTACTTGACAGGTGGCGGCCGCGCGGCGTGGATGGGGAGGCCAAGGGGCTGCAGCGTGACGCCCACGGTGCGGATGCGCGCGGTGTATTCCTCGGCGGATACGGCGGTATAGAACGGTGACGCCTGCAAGTCGGCGGCCACCTTCTGATGGTATAGGGCGGGGCACACGGCGACGAAGTTGTCGGGGCACTTGTCCATGACAGTGATGATGAGCTGTCGCCGCAGGCGCCGAAATTCGTCTCGTGCGGCGGCGACGGTGGGGGCCGGCATAGGAAACGAATGGGGCGGAGGAGGGGTGGGGTGTGGGTGCAGGAGCATGTCATCATCCACGGTGCCGCTGGCGTCGGGGTCGACGGCGGCACGGATGGCGGCGCTGGCGGCACTGAGCCACTGACCCACGCGGCGGCAGCGGTGGCGGTGACCTTGGCAGCACGCGCGGCGCGCCGGCAGTAGCTGAAGAGCGATTCCTCCTGCGATCACCGCGTCATGAACAGGTAGCAGCCCTGGCCGCTACCCGGCTTCGGCCGTGCTTGCCGCCAGGCTGTGAGGTCTGTTGAGTTCTCTCCCGTGGACCCCAGAGTACTTGTACGCTCTGGGATGGCAAACACTGAGGAAATGGTCGTAAGATGGAGGCATACACGTTTACATCATCTCCTTGTCCGCATTCCTCACGAGGGGCTACGCGCCGCCTACGCCCCCAGCAGCATGATACCGCCGTGCGCTGTCCGCCCTACCTGGCCTACACCCGCCAAACCCCTTGCGCCAGCGTCGTCAAGCTTACGACATCACTGCAGCAAGCGATGCCGGCGACCGTTGCCTTTGGCAGGCTGTGGCCGCATCCCCGTGAGGTTGGCGTTGCACACATTGCTTTCCCCATCCCAGCAGTAAGGATGCCAAACGAAAAGAGCAACGTGTGGTGCACTTGCCCGCATTTGCTGCAAATATTGGTGCCTAGTTAGGATGCGCTTTTTGTGCAACAAGTGCGGCGTCACGTGACAACTCAACTCCTCGTCATGCACTTGCGATCCCAAACCCTTGCCGTGCCCAAACATGTCCGCCATGGTAAAGGTTGTCAGGAAGGTAGCCTTGGGGTCTGCGAGCCAACCTGGTGTCGCTTCCAAAGATCGCAAGTGGCCCCAACCGCAGCGGTAGGCCTGCGAGGCACGCAAGGATTGTGTACGGGACAGATGCGTTTGCGCCTCGGACACGCAGCAGCGGACAGTGGACTACGTTGCTGGAGCCCTGCATTACCTGCCGCTCTGTGAACGTACGGGCCCACCTTAATGTGGGGGATCTCGTCATGGTACTTGTCGAACAGAACACGGAATTGGCGGATGAAGCTCGTGTAGTTTGTATCGCGTTCCGTGATAGCTGCCGCGATTTGTGCCGAATCGTCTGCAGAGGCAACCGCGGCTGCCCGTTCCAATAGCTGCAGAGATGCAGAGTGGGAAGAAGTATCAGGCGTGGGCTTCGGACAGTGGAGCTGTGCACAGCCATTGTGCACAGCTGACAGGCTCACGAACCTGACGGTGGTCTGAGAAGGGCAAAATTGCATCGACACGTGTTTCTCTGCGCACACGCAGATTTAGCCTCCCCCGCCAGTTCAGCAAGGAATGAATTATGTAATGCATAAGGATGCTAAAGCTCCCGTGGCCTTTTGCGACGGTGGCTGTCACAAACATTTCGCGAGCCCCCCCTGACGCCAGCCGACAAAGCAGCTGCATACGTGGTACGTGGCTGTACAACTGCCGGGGTGCCTGTTTGTACGACCACCATGGACCTGGCCCCTGCCAAATGACCCCTATTCAAAACCACCGTCATGTGGCCGACAGACCCTGAGCATGCGCAGTATGACGGCCCAGTTACAAGCCGTGCCAGGATCAGCCGCAGCGGGATCAGAGCCGTGTAGTGAATGGTGCCCTGTGTAACGATCAACCGACTATCGGTACTCACCACTTGCAGCAGGTCGCCATTGTCGTAGTTGGCGTGCGCCTTCGTGTCGGACAGCGCCAGCTGCTGCCGCACAAAGCCCTCCCCCGCCGGGCTGCTGCGCACAAAGTAGGACGACTGCACCTCGCCGTTGTCGCGGTCGGTGACGATGACGTCATACGAGTCGTCCAGCAGGTCGGCCAGCGATTGGAAGTAGTTGAGCGGCACCACGTCCGCATCGATCATGAGCACCCATTGGTAGGAGGGCAGGTACTTGAAGAAATACTGTTAGGAAACGGGGAGAGGGGTAGCCAGTTGACACTAGGCAAAGAAACACAGGCTGCCCCATCCTCTTGGCCCGCATTGCCCCTGCCCCTGCCCCCTGCCCCTGCCCCTGCCCCTGCCCCTGCCCCTGCCCCTGCCCCTGCCCCTGCCCCTGCCCCTGCCCCTGCCCCTGCCCCTGCCCCTGCCCCTGCCCCTGCCCCTGCCCCTGCCCCTGCCCCTGCCCCTGCCCCTGCCCCTGCCCCTGCCCCTGCCCCTGCCCCTGCCCCTGCCCCTGCCCCTGCCCCTGCCCCTGCCCCTGCCCCTGCCCCTGCCCCTGCCCCTGGATGTCTCGATGTCTAGGACTGCAGCGCCAACTGCGCCTGCGCACCTCGCGTCCCCGCACGCACCTGCAGGCGCCCTTGGAAAAGGTGCCGCTGTGGCAAAGGGTTCATGTACTCCAGGTGGTAGCCGTATCCGTGCAGTGCACAATAACAGTTCATGGCGCCGATTTCCCGCCCATAGGCTTGCGCGTGGTCCAGGGATACCGTTGCGACAATCCCAAGCCGCAGTCGTGGGTCATGACTTCCAGTGGCATTACACCTTCCAGCAGGCTTGAGGTAAACGGCTGCTTTGCTGTCGTCGCGCAGAAACAATGGCAAAACCAGCGCAATTGAAGCTCCAAGAGCAAGACATAGTAGATGAGTGGCAAAATTCCGCATTTCTACATAAAGTATTGACCTCATCACGCGTTAAGTGCGGTCCTTCAAGTACCCGAAATTGTGTTTGTGCTCGGGTGTACGCTGCCGGCTTCCCACGACGCCCCCTAGCAACTTGTAGGTGTATTCCAGGTAGTCAAGCCGCAACCCTCCCGCACCCACCCACCCCCCGGTACAGGGCGGCGCGCAAAAGGCTAGTAGCCTATACGGCAGCCATGGCACGGGTTGTAACTGGGCCATCGGCCACACCGCCACCACCACCATCGAGCAGCAGCGCAGCGTCAGTCCCCCCTCAGCCAGGCACCGCGCCCACCCCCGCACGGAGCCGCACACTGCACCCTACGTGCACCTAGAGCGCAGGTCGCCTCACACCCGATGCGTTTGGGCCCGGAGGCCGCTGTTAGGGCAGGAGCACAAAGGCTACCAGCCCGAAGGCCTCCCCTCGTCGACGGACATTGTCCGAACGGCGAACGATTAATTGTGTGTGTGTGGTTACAAGGTGGTGCACACTTCTCGTGTCTTCCAACCTCTTGAAAACCGAAGGCCCGGGCCGGGGTGACCCTTATAACGCCTAGTAAACTATGATTGTTCAACTCTCTTGACCGGCCCTCGCAAGGGGCACATTCCTGCTCCTAAATTCCCATATGGAGTCGAGCAGCGCAGCAAGCCTAGCCGGGTCCGCATTCCGCATCACTTCCTGCATGCCCTTGCTAAAATCGACGCCGCTGTCCGTCCTCAGTTGGTCATAAGCCGTACATGTCATCAGGACGTGGTGTTCGTCCTCCACTTCGTTCGCTGTGCACAGCGGGCACGTCCTCTCCTCCCTAGGCCTATCCCATGCGCGATTAGCAGTAATTGGCCAACAGCATAGACGAAATCGCATCAGGAGTTTGTGTCGCGCAACAGTGATGTAAGCCCGGCAGTGGTCATGTAACACCAGCGGCGCGGCTCCCGTCGCACTTAGCCCCATCCAATGCTTATATTTGCACATATGAATGCCTGTTTGCTTGCCGTCTGAGGGGAAGGCGTGTGGGTCTGCTTGCAGCCGCTCATTGTTGTGCAAATAGATTTTGAAAAAGCATTTGACAAGGTCCCACGGCCACTGCTGTGGATTAATTGTCTAGCTAGCCATACGCACCACCGCCCTGCATTGCGGCGTCCGTGAACCCAGTCATGCACCAACCGTGTCCTCACTTCCGCCAGTCCACACTCCACAGCCTCCTCACAACCTGTACACATAGCGTCAGCAGCAGCGGCAGCAGAAGTTGCCGCCGCCGCCCTCGTCGCCGCACGGATGCAGGGCATGCGCCGGTGTCCCCCTCCCTCTCCACCGTCACCCGCACCGCCGCCAGCGTCACCCCCACCGGCGCCGCCATCCCCGCCGTCGTTGCCGTGCTGCCGGCCTCCTCCACACATTCCTCACAGCAATGCTTCAAGGGCCTTTTCTTCAAAGCGTGCTGTGGGGTTGTTGCGCGATGCGCACGCAGATGGGGCCGGGTGGACAGGCGCTGGGTGGACAGACCGAACATAAGATGGGGCTGGGTGGACAGGCGCTGGGTGGACCAGGGTGGACTGCGTGCCAGACAGATATCCGACCGGCCAGCCACGTGTGCAGCGCAGCCAGCGCTTGGTGTGCCTGCCGGGTTCACGGCCCTGTGGGACGATGTGCTGGCGCGCCCATTCTGCATGAATGACTGCTCTGAACCCGCGGTGTCCTGGCACGGGATGTAACTGGGCCATCGGCCACACTACTTGAGCAGCAGCTTGCTTATGGGGGGGTTGCGCGATGCATTGCCCGCATTGCAGACTCGTCCCGACGGCGGTAGGTGCGCTCCGCACGACCTAAGTTGAATAAGCCACGCGCCAGGGGTGGCCACGCGCCCTTGAGCGGACAGGGTGGACAGGAGACCGGACAGGGTGGATAGACCGGACACGACAGGCGCTGGGTGGACAGACCGGATAGGGTGGAAAAGACAGGCGCCGTGACTGCAAGGCCTGTACTCATTCAGACTGCATGGAGCATGAGTGACTGTGTAGTAGGATCAACAGCAAAAAGACACATCTAGATGCCCAGGGCGTAGTTCGCAGGGGTATTGCACTAGCGTGGCGTAGAGCTATGGTTCCGCCCACAGACAGCTGGGCTTGGGGGCCTGGTGTGGTGGCGCAGGTGCTGGTGGTGTGGGCGCACCCGCTGTCTGCCACGTGGTGTCATTGCCAGAAGCGGGGCGCTTCACGCCTGTAGCACGCACTGCTTGAGCCGCCGCCAACAGAGCTAGGCCGCGGGGTGTCTGCACTGGCCGCATCCGGTGGTGAAAAGCAAGCGTGACGCGGCACGTACCGGCGGGAAACACCTTGCTTAACGTAAGCCAATGCACCCACCAGACGGTGCCACACCCGTTCCATACATCGTTTCACAGCGGATAAGTGCAAGGTGTGGAAGTACGGTAGGCACAGACTTGTAAGTTGGACACAAACCTGGACAGACCGGACACGGAGGAACTGGTGGACGGGGTGGACATGCAGGCGTTGAACCGGAGAAATGGGAGGCAGAGAAAGTCGGGTGCCTGGCACGTGGAGGCACATACCCAGCTCAGGCTCATGCGGCGACAAGAGCGGCGGCGGCGACAACGTCTGCTGCCACTTTGAGGTGCAGGGCGGCGGCGCATATGGCTACGTTGATAATTATTCAATAATCATTCGCCGTCCGGACAACGTCCGTTGACGAGGGGAGCCTGGGGAGGCCTTCGGGCCGGTAGCCCCCATGCTCCTGCCCTAACAGCTAGCGGCCTCCGGGCCCAAACGCATCGGGTGTGAGGCGGCCTGTGCTCTAGGTGCACCTAGGGTGCAGTGTGCGGATCCGTGTGGGGCTGGGCGCGGTGCCTAGGCTTAGGGGGGACTGACGCTGCGCTGCTTGCTGCTCTAGAGATGGTGGCGGTGTGGCCGATGGCCCAGTTACAACCCGTGCCGGGACGCCGCAAGATCAGAGCACGCGGCACGTACCCGGGAAAAAGCCAGGTTCACGAGTTTCGCAACTATACACTATGGTATTTTATTGAATGAAGGCAGCATATGAAATAATAGGCGCGAAGGAATGTCTCGTGACAAAGGATGTTGCGCCTAGTTTTCTTTATCCTCCTTGGCATTTCGCTGAGAGTTCAACCCGCACTCAGCTATCGAATTAAAGGCGCATACGCAGCGATTTGCACTAATGTGAAGGACGAGGGGCTGAACCTGGTGGAGTTCATCCTCTACCATGAATGGGTCGGCTTTGGCAAGATATACGTGATGGACTATAACAGCAGTCGGCCGTTGTCCAACATGCGCATGCTGCTGCCGTTCATCCGCAGCGGGCTGGTGGAGTACCACTACGACGCCGACCCACGCCACCACTCCCACCACCGCGGGGGCGTGTTCGCCGACTACAGCCAGGGCACGGCCTTCCAGCGCTGCATTGACTTTGCGCACCGCGACCACATGTGGATGGCGTTCATTGACGCGGACGAGTATCTCATCGTGCGCGACAGCAGCCCGCCGCACAACAGCAGCACCGCCCCCTCGCCGCCGCCGCCGCCGCCCTCCTCTGCGGCCGTGCCCCGCCCCAACATCAGCGCGCTGCTGGCCCACTACGAGCAGTACCCGGGCGTGGGTGTCAACATGCGCTACTTCGGCAGCAGCGGCCACGTGCAGCGGCCCACGGGGGGCACGCTGGAGGCCTACACGGCCTGCTCGCCGGCGTCGGCCTGGGACAACCGACACATCAAGACCATCGCCAAGATGTCGGCGGTGCTGGCCATTGGCGGCAACCCGCACGAGTTCGTGTACATAGGCGGTGGCAGCGCCGTGAACGAGCTGGGGCTGCCGGTGCAGGGCCCCCAGTCGCTGCCAGTGTCGTGGAGCCGCCTGGCGCTGCACCACTACGTGACGCGCTCGCTATCCGAGTTCCTGGCCAAGATGCGGCGCGGGCCGGGCGGCAGCCAGAACAAGCGCACGCTGGACTGGTTCCGCGCCTACGACGGCAACGCCACGGAGACGTGCGGCGAGGGGCCGGCGCTGTGGCGGGCGTGCTGCGCGGAGCGGTATGGGGCGCTGCGGGCGGAGTGGCTGGCAGCGGCGGCGCGGGGGCGAGCGCAGCGGAGAGGCAGCGGCGGCGGTGCCGCGTTGGCTGGGACTGAAGGCGACACCCTGGTAGAGCGGTCAGCCAGTGTGGCGAGTACAGGTAGTGCAGGCGGCAGGGCAGCCGGTGAGGCTGTCCGCCCCGCACGACGTCTGCAAAGCTAGTCACGATTTTGTCGGTCGCAGTGCTTGTTATTGATTTCTTTTGAACCGTGGTGGGCACATGTGCCCACTGGATGGCCGGTGCTGGCATTGCCGTAGCGGATGGACACTTGATGACATACGGCAGACCAAGGCAAACTGGGTTAATGCGTACAGGGATGATAGTCACTGGATGACAATGGGGACTGTCACTTGCACGCTAAGAGCACAAGTTAATTTTGCTGATGATTCTCACCCACGGCATGGGCACCCCGCGCGTAATGCGTCGCGCCTCACGGTACAGCACGCGCTGCGACTGTGAGTACACGCCGAACATGCGCGAGTGTAACATGTGGTACTACGGGCAGCAGAGGAACTCCCCATACGGGCCTATAGCGTGTAAAGGTGGACTTCGTGTAAACGTGTCTGCCAGCTTTCTTGGCTACACCAGTTCCCCATCTGAACATACTTTGGAGCTTACAAGGTCAAGATAAGCTGGACAAGGGCGTGTGCGTGTGAGAGCGCTAAATAAGTCGGGGATCGAGTCGCGGTCGGCACTTCATGCACGCGCGAAGCAACGTTCCCATTGCTCGCATAAATTAGGATGTCTGTTGATCTTTGAATTCTTTAAGCGTATTTGTATAGGTAGGTAAACAGACCCACGCCTGCGCGGCGTCTGAGGTGGAGTTTATGTTGAAGACGGTCTGTTTGCCCTTTGTATTAATTTGAGTGTGATAATTTGTATAGGTAAGCAGACTCACGCCTGCGCGGCGTCTGAGGCGGATTTACGTTGAAGAAGTCTGTTTACGAATGTCAGACCGAGTACCTTCTAGGACCTTCCAGCGCAAGTGCCGGTAGTTAGTTGGGCCCCGCCGGTCCCCGGTTTGCAGGCTGCACCCACCATCGAGGAAGGTGGTTGGTAGTTGCCCGGAAGTACTTAAGCCCGGACCGCAGCAGGGCAGGGTAAGCTACAGCCATACAATCGGAAAGCCACCTCTTCTAAGCTACTGCCAACCCAACTACCTTAAGACACCCGCTCGAGTGAGCTAATTGTCTGAGTTTTCTGAGCCTTTTGAGTAGGAGTGCCGGTCATAGGCCGAGCACGGCGCACGGTCGCGCCCCTTAGGTTTCTGTGCCTTATTGCGCCGCGGACAAGCCCGGTGCATTCTTTGTAATCTTTGTGGGAATACTACCGGTACACGGTCCCTTTCCCTGTCTCGATCTTTATCTCTGAGCGAACCAGCCTCAGCTATCGAACGCAGCCACACAGCGTTCCATCGGAAGTTCCAGTGTTCAGTTATTACCGTTGCCAGCGAAGTGAACGCAGTGAACGCAGCGAGTTAGTCGAATTTACACCATCAGATTATTTGCTAGATTGAACCGAAGCTTTTACTTTACTACAGCGAGAGCCTATCGTGCTGTGCTCTGTAATTTCTCCTTCTCCCCTTCCCAACAGGTTTCCCCGGCGTCGCCTACCGAGCCGACCAAGACTACCAAGACCTCCTAACCCCAACCACCTACTCACTTCCTTCCGCTCTTACCCTCAACCTACCAATCACCTCCTACTCCCGTCCAAGTGTCTACCGATTCCTTTGTCTCCCATCCTTTGATTGCCGTGTGAACGTCTGCGACAGCGAGCCGTGTGCACGTGGTGCGTGTCAGCCAGGTCCACTCCATACCTGCAAACGCATAGTGCTAACCCAAGGGAAGGTCCAATCGTAGTGGGTCTGTCGTCATACAGCTGCTGCGAGGCTCTAGAGTCTCAGTGACGCCTGCGCATATACGCGAAAAATTTTGGGTTCCTGTATATAGGGCTCACGCGTCTTTTGATGCTACAGGCCTGTGCAAAGCATACGAGCTTGAAAGGGCTACGAGGAGTAGCGGAGCAGCAGCGGAGTGCCAGTTCCATGCACGGTTCCATGCGCATGCCGGCGCAGCTGGCCAAGAGGCCGGACAGGCTGGTTTGGCTAAAGGTCAGGCTTACAAGGGCTGTCCATAACGCAGCATCCTGGCAAGGGTTGTAACTGGGCCATCGGCCACAACAGCCACCACCTCTGAGCAGCAACGCTCCAGGCAACGCTCCCAAGCAAGGCACTCCGGCATGCAAGGATGAGATCCGTGCGGCACCGTGGCACCCTGGCCCTAAAGCTTGGGCCCAGTGTGAGACAATTGCAAACATTATACATACTTCATAACCAATGATCGCAGGATGTAATGAAGCGCCTAGCATTCCTTCTTAAACCCAGGCTGAACCTTCGCCGCGTACTGCTCGCACTTGCGTTAATACCTTTTGTATCCCTATATATACTCACCAAACGCCAAACATGGATCGAAGGCATGAGCGGCGTGCATATCCCGCGCTGCGTGGGCTGGCGCGCGACGTCATATTGCCAGCTGTTAGGGTGCGTTGCACCGGCGTGATATTTAGAAGTGTAATATCTTAAAATTGCTTCGGTCGCAGGGCGCGACAGCCGGCGAAAGATAGGTCATGTGATGCGCTTGTGCGCGGGGAGGCGGGCTACTGCCTGTGTGAGGGCGGCGTCACCGTTGCCAGGCAAGCACTTGGGTTTGGGGAGCGAGGAGGGACGATGTGATGTTACGCGCTGCCGGTTGTGCCTCCGCTGTGTCCCCTCCTTTGCGCCGGGGTTTGGCAGCGTCACATGCCGACCGGTCGCCTTCAAACAGGGTGGGCTGTGGGCCGCACAAGTTCCGGTGCTGTGACAAATGCGCCGAGCTTGCCACGGACAGCTCGGCGGCGGTGAAGCTCCCGCAGCCGTTGACCTGCACTGCGGCAGCAGCCAACGTATCGGCACCTGCGACGGCGCCGTCAGCGGTGGCTGCGCCAATCCGGGCCGGCAACTACAGCACAGCGGATGTGTGGGGCATTGTGGACTCGATCCTCATGAAGCACGGTGCGTATATCATGTATGGCGCGGCATGTACTTGCGCGCATGTAACCTTCCACGGGACACGCGCAGGCCTGGGCGAGGTGTCTCTGCCGGGCACGCGCACGCACCGCTCCGACTGGGTGATGGAGGGGCTGCGCCTGCCGCGGCGCACGGTGGAGCAGCTGGCGGGTGCGGTGGCGGACGTGCTGGCGGACGTGCCGCCCTACCCGCCCGGCGCCTTCTCGGGGCGGGGCGTGGTCATGGTGGGCGGCGGGCTGCACTACCTCATACCCGCATGGGCCAGCCTCAACGTGCTGCGCAAGTCAGGTGGGCGGGTTGTCGCCATGTGTTCGAAAGACACGAGGAAGGGAACAAATGCATACCGCGTATGCAGATGCTTGAGTTGGTCATTTGTAATCACCGTCTACCTAACCGCGGGTGGGGACACGGCCTCACACCCAGAGGATGCAAGCCCATGCGTGTGCCGACGTGTGGACTGCACTGACCCTCGCACTCCCGGCTCCTGTGTCCAGCACTCTGCATTCCATTCAGCCTGCGCCCGAACCACTCACCCACGGTCAGGGCAGGAGCGACAGGCAGAAGGGCAGAGGGGTTACCATGTGTGTTTGTGTGGTTATTGCCCCAATGAAGGTGCCTCCTGTTGCTTTACTTTCTTGCCGATCCCTTTGGGGGCGGCGCCTCACCCCCTCCCTCATGCTGGCTCCCCGCCTGCCTGCTGCCCCCTGCCCATGCAGGCTGCCGGCTGCCCGTGGAGGTGTGGTTCCCGGTGGGCGAGCAGCCCAGCCGCCCCGCCGCGGCGGCGCTGGAGGGGCTGGGCGGCGTGGCGGTGCGCAGCCTGGACGTGGCGGACCTGCAGCAGCGCGGCTTCGCGCTCAAGTCGGCGGCGCTGCTGCTGAGCAGCTTCCAGGAGGTGCGCTGCGTTGGGGCGGGGCGGGGCGGGGCGGCTGCGTGCCGGGGGTGCTAGGTGCTAGGGGTCCCGGACCAGGTGGTGTGGCTCAAGGTTTACGCACTGGCTGCTGCTGTGTTCTGATTGCCTCTTGCCTGCCTGCCTGCGGCATCACCTGCTTGCGCACTGCATGCCTGCTCAAGCCCGCGCCCTGTCCATGCCTGCCTGCTTGCCCCACCTCACTGCTGGACGTCCCCCCCCCGCACACACACACACACACACGTGCGCCCACCGCCCAGGTGCTGTTCCTGGATTCGGACAACCTGGCGGTGCGCGACCCCAGCGCCCTGTTTGAGACGCCCCAGTATGCCGCCACCGGGGCGCTGTTCTGGCGGGACTTCTGGGACCGCTCCTCCGTGCCCGAGGTGGGCGGCTGGGGGCGCGCACGCCATGAGGAGCTGCCGTTGGTGCCGGGGTGCTTGATGACGCCTGTACCCGTGCTCCGGCTTCCTACCGGCTCACCTGACTGCTCACCTGACATGCGCACCTAAAATGCGCATCGGGCACCGCCCGATGCTGTCCCGCTGCCGCCGCTAACCACCAGCACCACCGGCCACCGCCACAGATCCACGAGATCCTGCGCTTCCCCAAGGAGCGAGTGCCCAAGGTGACCTTTGAGAGCGGCCAGATGCTCATCGACAAGGCCAGGTGAGGCCCCTGGGTGGATGGGCGAGGGAGCACCTGGGCAAGCCGCGCCTGGGCAACGGGTGTCATACAGTACACGTGTCACAGCATGTGCTTGGGGCACGGGCACATACACATACGCACGCCGCACCCTTGCGCGCCCCTACCATCACGCACATCACTCCCCACCACACCAGGCACTGGCGCGGGCTGCTGCTGGCCGTGTACATGAACGTGTACGGAAAGACCTTTGCGGAGCTGCTCAGCTGCTACCTGGGCAAGGTGGGTACGGTATCGGCGGGACGGCGCGGAGGTTCGGGTGGGCACGGGGTGGCTGCGCGCGTGCGTACCGGTAGTGGTACCGGTAGCGTACGGGTCGCCGCGATCCTGGTGCCCAAACCGGCCCTCCTCTAAAGCTTCCCTGACCTTTACGGCCTTACATGCACCTCCTTCGACGGGGGTTGCGCCCATGGGACAGGGCGACAAGGAGACGTTCGCGTACGGCATGCTGGCGGCGGGGGAGCCGCTGTGGGTTTCGCCGCAACCGCCCGCCAGCGCGGGTGTGGCGCAGGTGCTGTGTGAGCCGGGGCGCGCCGCCAGCTGCAGGCGCCAGTTCATGGGCAACACCATGGTGCAGCCCGGGCCGGACGGTGGGTGGGTGGGTGGGTCTGGGGCGGGGAGGGGGGAGGGGGCTGGGGGCTGGGGGCACACATAATTGGACAGCAGTGCACTCCTCTGCCTGGGCACCGCCCCTCCGCCATCTACCGTTCGCACCCCACACAGGCCTGCCGCTGTTCTTCCACGCCAACTACGAGAAGTGGGACCTGGCGCTTCCCGCGTCCTTTGACGCCTACCAACGCCGCTGGCAGGTGCTAGCGGGCGTGGGGCCGGGCCCCGGGACGCGGCTGCAGGACGTGGTGGGCGGCGTGTTCCTCAACGCCAGCTACGGCATTGGGTGAGGCTTCCGGGTGTGGGTACCGGGGCTGGGTATCCGGGTCTGTCGTAGCTGCCGTTTGCTTCCCTCCTGACAAAGGCGTCCCCGCCTGCCCACCCGCCTTCATGCCTCGCTTCTTCACGCGCGCGCCTCCGCTCTCCCACGGCCGCAACACCGCACCCTCCACTGCATCCGCCGCCCCGCCCGACCCCGCTCCTGCCTAAACCCCGCATCACCAGCTACGACGTGGAGCGGCACGTGTTCGAGGTGCTGGCCTCGCTGCGCTGCGCGCCCTGGTTCGCCAGCTACTACCAGCTGCGCCTGGCGCTGGACGACCCGCCGCTGCCGGGGCTGGACGGCTTCCACCCTCTGCCCAACTACATCTCCTTCAGGCCCTTCTACAGGTGGGTGCGGCTGGCGGCGTGCCCTTTTCCATCCCATCCCATCCCTCCCTCCCTCCTGCTGGAACCTGCCCTTCGGCCCTTTTCCCTTCACCGCCAACTCACCACGCCACACCGCAAACTCGCCACGCCACGGCACGCCACCACGCCACCCACGGACAGGCTGGGCTGGCCGGGCGCCTACACGGGCGGCGCCCTGTTCCAGCCGGGCCTGGGCGACCGCCTGGTGCACGCCTACTACCGCCACCTGCGCTGGCGCCTCAAGCCGCTGGAGCGCCGGCTGGGGCTCAAGAAGAAGTAGTAGCTGTGGTGGCGGTGGCGGTGGCGGTTGTTGGGAAAAGGCGGAGAGCACGCTCGCGGTGGTCGTGTCGGCATTGCCGTAATGGTTGTGATGATGCGGTGGGCTTTGTAGTGTAGCAGGGCAGCAGGGCTCCTATCTTAATATCAACGGGATATTGAGAGGCGTTTTCGGCGATTTTCGGGATATAGATTGGCGGTCTCCGGCAGGCCCACTGGACATTGGAAAGGGGGCCCGTGGTGTGCCAATGTCCAAAATCCTATGGGAAAGACCCCAAGTCGGCAATGTGGTGGACATAGTTTAGCCCCGGAAAGGCCTGTAATGTCTGACGTCTTGACATACCCCGCCGAACAAGATACGAGCCCTGCAGGGCAGTCGGCAAAAACCACATCTAGATGCCCAAGACGTGTTCTGTGATCCCGCAGCGTCCTGGCACGGGTTGTGCATGAGCCATCGACCACATCACCACTACCACTTGAGCAGCAGCGCAGTGTCAGTCCCCCCTAAGCCTGCTGCTACCGCTGCCGCCTCAGCCGCCAGCGCCGCCGCTTCCTGCTGACTTGCTTCCACACGGCGCCGAACGGCCTCACGACTGAAGCGATTGGCAGACGTGGCGGCCGCTTTTTTGAGCGCCGGCCACCAGATCCACAGCGGCAGACGGGCGTGCGGCCAGCGCAGTGCGCAGCCACTGGCCATACGCTACATCCAGATCCTTGGAGTCCCGGAACCCTTGGGTAGGCCTGGGGGCGCCGGAAGAGTCCCTGGGGACGCCGCCAGCGAGAGGGTCACGAGCCGGTGATCAGCAGGCGCGCCAGGCGCCACACCACACTCCACGACCTGCGTGGCGAGGCTGCTGCCACTGCACAGGATACGGTCAAGGCGTGCGCCCCCAGCGGGGTGGAAATAAGTGCAGACACACCGGGCTGGGTGCCGCCGCCGTAGCACATCAACCAGGTCCGGGCATGCGGCCACCAGGGCAGCCGCAGACGCAGTGCCTGTATCTTCCTTCTACCGCGTAGAAATTTGCCCTTTTTCGGCCGAAAACGTAGAAGCTTTCAGGGTTTGGTGGGGCGCACGTCTACGGCCGGTAGACGTTTTGGCGGGCAAATCAGGGGAAGTGTAGACGTTTTTGGGGGGTTTGGGGGGCTTGCCCCCCAAGGAAAATTTTTAGCGTAGAAGGATTAGCAGGGGTCATCTACGCGGTAGTAGACACTGAGGGCCCAAGGGCATCTACAAGATACAGGCACTGCGCAGACGCCCGGTCACCGCTGCGGTACACGCCCGTCACGGTATCAAGCGCCACATCACCCACGTAGTTGAACGCAGCTGCCAGGATATGCAAGCCGTCGCCGCCGGACGCCCGCGGCCCCACCCACTCACGGACGAACGTTTGTTGGTGGGGGCCGGCGAGCGGAAAGTATGCTGACGTGAGGACAAAGGCCTGGCCGCCCCACCTGGGCGGTAAGCTGACGCTGCGGCCAGCCCACTGCCCCCCCCCCCGGCGATACTGACAGCTGCAGCACCGCCAGAGATGGAAACAGCACCAGTCCAAAGCAGGGCTGACCGCACTAGTGTAGCCGTGCCACCGTGCACATGGCGGCCATTGGGCTAGCTTGCACGCGTGCGACCAGAAAGCAGTCCATTTACGCACACGCAGCCGCTGAGCAGCTGCACGCAAGTCAGTCGTCACAAGGTCAATTGCCGAGGCGACAACGTGTGTTTCTTGCTGTCTTGCAGGCACACAACGCCCAGTTGCTGCCGTTCCCAGCATTGGAGTAGGGCGTGCAGGCACGGGCAGCCGAGGCCCTGGACCTGGCTGCGAAGAATGCATGGTTACAAGAAGGACCTGGTGACCCGGGTCGCGAGCGAACTGCTCTGGACTTCAGGGGCGTGCCACCTGCACGCCGACGTCTCCACCGTGACTTCTGCCGCCTAACCGTTCACCCGATCGATCGATACTTCTTACTTTATAGGAGCTCGCGGCCGCCCTAGTGGACCGAATCCGGGCTCATCGACTAAGTCCTAAACTCGTCCGGCCGACCACTTATCCCTAGGCATTTCATCCCGACCGAAATCGGGGGAGTGTATGGGAATCGAACCCACGACCTCGAGCAAACTCGTCCCATGACGCTATTCACTCGCGGTTGAACCATCCACCCCCTGCGAAGGCCGCGCACGTTGTGCGTCCCCACCCTCAGGGGCCGCGGACCGGCAGCCGGCAGCGGGGGCGTTTGGGAGGTGGTGGCGCTGGCTGCTCTGAACGCGATGGAGTGTGCACGGCGGTACATGCGGGCGCGGCGACCATTCGGAGTGAGGGCTTTAGAACGGGCAAAGGCGGTGGCCCTGGCTAGCTTCAGAGGCTTGTTGACCGACTTCGCTTCCCTTGGGATACCACGGCGCCGGCGGGATAAGGCGTGGCAGAAGGTGACCGACACACACCCTTTTTTGCGTATACGCGGAGACAGGTTGGAAGTGGCCGTTCCGGATGTGCGTGCACCTGAAGACGTATGAGTGTGCTGTCGTACCTACTACACTAAAATACTGCACTGCTGCTCAGCATGACAGTAGGCCAAATGAACTGAAAAAACATGAGTCGCGAGTGTCATAGCCATGTGTGTGTCTTTTGAGATGGGAAGAAGTTGCAGGTCCGGTGGGGATTCAGGGATGTTGGGACACTGGTTTTGACGGGTTCCCTTGTATTTACCTGCGTTTCTGCCTGTTGAACAGCATGGGGTGCCACTTTCCTGATTCAGTGATGCACTCGCTAGTCCTAACACTGCTGAGTCGACACTGGACTTGACTGAGGCAAACATCTCATGACACAAACACGGCTAGCTCTTATCGCCAGGTGTGATGGTCAGGGGAGTGACCCGCGAGCCCGAGAAGGGACCACCTGTAACACTCAACTCAAGGGCCGCCGCATCAGCGCAGGGTGGCACCTCACTGCCCCCTACACCGCCCGTGCCACCACCGTCGCCGTCACGGCAGCCGCCGTCGCCCTCACCGCCGCCACCGCCGCCCCCAACAAGAAGGCTGCCGTCACCATCGCCACGCGGCCCAGCCGGCAGCGCCGCGCCCTCCGCCACCACCGCTGCGGCTGGACCCGCCGCCGCCGTCACGCCACCCGCCCCCGCCGGTGCCGGCGTGACGCCCACCGCGGCTGCCGTCGCGGCCGCCGCGGCCGCCGCAGCCGCCGTAGCCGCAGCCGCAGCCGCGGCCACAGCCGCCGCCTGCGCGGCCTCCTCCTCCGCCGCCGCCGCTACCGCCGCTGATGCCTCCTCCTGCTTCCGGGCCGCCAGCATACGGGCCTTGGTGGCAGCACGCTCGGCCGCGACCGCAGCCGCCGCAGCATCCGCAGTGGACGTGTCCATCTCCTCGTCCTCCCCGTCGCCGCCCACGCCGTCCTGGCAGCCCAGGGCTGCCAGCGGAGCGGACATGTTGCTGCCTGCTGCACCCCCAGCCCCTTGACCCACGCCCGCCGCCCCAGCCGCGCCGCCGCCCTGTACCACAGGCGGGGTCGTCTTGCCAGACGCGGCCGCCACCGCCGCCTCGGCCACCGCCACCGCCTCGGCCACCGCCGCCGCCTCGGTCGCCGCCGCAGCCTCGGCGGCCGCCGCAGCCTCGGCCGCCAGCACCGCCCTCTTCCTCGGCGGTGAGCGGCACAGGCCGACCGCCAGCCTGCTTGCGCCACGCCCCACCCGCGCCCCTAACCCCCGGCGGACCAGAGCCCCCGGCCCTGGGCGCATCAGGCTGCACCGGCGGCGCCGGCGTGCGTGGCGTGCCGGTTTAGGGCCATGCGCCAGGTGCACGCGGTGCGCACCGTAATCCTCCGGCGTGAAGTTCAGGAGCACCGGCCCCAACCGCACGCTGAAGACGCCATCCTTGCTGGTCCGTATCCTTGCCGTTACGGAACCCGCACCTGCGCGCAGTCCAGCTGCTCCATCGGCGCGGAGAAGCGGGTGTCCATGCACACCTCCACCGCCTCGATGGAGGTGCCAGGCAGGAACCGCTGCGACTCCGGTTGCAGCAGCGCCGGTTCCCTGGTGAGGCCCGCCTCACTCACCGGTGGCATGGGACCTGTTGATCAGTTGCCCTGCGCTACTCCTCATTCCCCTAGTCCCATGCGCCATCTGCTGATCCCGCGGCGTCCTGGCACGGGTTGTAACTGGGCCATCGGCCACACCACTCAGCAGCAGCGCAGCGTCAGTCCCCCCTCAGCCTAGGCACCACACCTGCCCCCGAACGGAGCCGCACACTGAAACCCTAGGTGCACCTAGAGCGCAGGCCGCCTCACACCCGATGCGTTTGGGCCCGGAGGCCGCTAGCTGTTAGGGTAGGAGCATAGGGGCTACCGGCCCGAAGGCTTCCCCTCGTCGACGGACATTGTCCGGACGGCGAATGATTAATTGTCTAGCGAGCCATACGCGCCGCCGCCCTGCACCGCGGGGGCTTTCGCGGCAGCTGCAGCAGACGTTGCCGCCACCGCCGCTCTTGTCGCCGCACGGGTGCAGGGCGCGCGCCGGTGTCCCCCTCCCTCTGCACCGTCACCCGCACCGCCACCAGCGTCACCCCCGCCGGCGCCGCCATCCCCGCCGCCGTGCTGCTGGCCTCTTCCACCGCCACGGCTGGGCGGCTCGAGCGCCGCCGGCCGCGGCAGTCCCTCCTCAAGGCAGGCGGTGATGAGGCGGATGTTCGCCGCAGGGTTGGCATCGCGATTCCTGCGTCACGAATAGCGGAAGGCGCACCTGACATGTCACAGCCGCCTCGCTTAGCTTCCGGCTCAAGCGTGTGCTTTGAGTGAAGGGTAGGGGAGGAAGATCGGGGCCAGGCAGAGGTGCAATTGGGAATGTGATGAGAGCAGAGCTGGACAGGAGAGGATGGACAGACCGTGGCGGGGTGGACAGACCGGACAGACTGGACAGCAGGGTGGACAGAGCGGACAGGGTGGACAGACCGGACAGGGCGGACAGGGTGGACAGACAGCCGGGGCACCACAGCAGCAGTCCTCCCAAAGCCAGGTGTTCCCAGTTTCCCCCAGCCCCCGCACGGAGCCGCACACAGCATCCCAGCCGCATGACTGCAGCTTGAGAATACCACATGCGTTTTGGCCAGGAGGCCACCGTCGGGGCAGGAGCAGTGGGGCTACCGACCACATGATAAGGGCCTCCCCTCACCGCCGCCGCCCTGCAGCGCGGCATCAATTCCTACTTCTAAGACTATGTTATCACGAGGAGAGCGCAGGAGGGGCGGAGGGGCGCAGGAGGGGCGGAGTGATTTGAATGCACTATCATCTGCGATATGTCACAGGGTCACCGGTGGCATGGGACCTGTTGATCAGTTGCCCTGCGCTACTCCTCATTCCCCTAGTCCCATGCGCCCTCTGCTGATCCCGCGGCGTCCTGGCACGGGTTGTAACTGGGCCATCGGCCACGCCACTCAGCAGCAGCGCAGCGTCAGTCCCCCCTCAGCCTAGGCACCACGCCCGCCCCATCGCCGGGGCCAACCGGGATGGGGCGGATAGCATTGAATGTTGGTGACCGCAGCGTGCCGCCATCGCTATACTGGATACCACGAGCTGTTCTACAATGTCGTTTAGACGCCACGCGTTGGCGCTCTGTAGCGGCGCAATCGGACTAGCGTTAGGCCTTCTTATTGCTTCATCAAGGCGCCAACTACCTGCAAGCATTGATAATGTCATAGAGTCGCAGAAGATATTCTGCAAAGAGCTATACCCGCTTGTCACGCCAAACATGAACCGCACAACTTTTCCGAATTCAGGGGAGAAGCAGCCAATCTTCGTGTACACCAATGGCGATGGTGTTAGCTCCTGGATCCTCAATGGGCAAGAGCATGAGCCACACGAGCTCAACGAAATTTTTGGCGCCATGAGCCGCTCGAAGTCGCGTAGCCCGCTCTACGTTGACGTGGGGGCAAATGTGGGCTCGCTGTGCCTCCGAGTTGCGGCCAAGTACCGTGTGGTGGCGTTTGAGGGCATGGGTGCAAACCTGCTGCTACTGCGGAACTCCATCTGCGCCTTCCCCGGCCTGTCCGACCGGCTCCAGCTGTTTCCCTTCGGCCTTTCGGATGCCGAGTCAAAGTGCCCCATATATTCGCAGCCTACAAACATGGGCGACGGCATTGTGGCGTGCAGCCAGGCGGAGCAAGCAAAGCTTCTGTCGGAGGGCTGCCAGCAGCGCGGGGAGCTGCGGCTGAAGCGGTTGGACGCGGTATTGAATGAGCCAATTGAGGTGCTGAAGATCGACGTGGAGGGTTTCGAGGCGTTTGTGCTGAGCGGGACCAAGGGCCTTTTAAGGAAGCGGGCAGTACGGCATCTTATGGTGGAGTTCTGGGAGCGGACGTCTCCGCAGGCTGTGGCTGAGCTGGCGGAGCTGGGCTTCCAGTTGAGCTTGAAGGGCTTCTCTGGCCCCTGGTCCACCGTGGAGGAAGTCCAAAAAAAGATTGCAGCGGATAAGATTGTTAACGTGTACTGCAAGCTAAGCAAGTAACAGACTTTTCACGTCTGCCTGGGCGCGGCATGTGACGGTATGTGATGTGGCGATTTTGAGACTGGCTAAATGAATGGACTCACGACAATGGAAAGCCGGAAGAATGCCAGTGCTGCAGCTGCCATGTCGGTGGTAGGTGGAGCTAGGTTCCGTTACTTGCCATCCGGACAATAACGCTGGTAGCCCCCATGCTCTGCCCTATCACTGGCCTCTGGGCCCAAACACATCGGGTATCAGGCGGCCAACATTTCTTGGGGTGCAGTGCGCGGCTCCGTGCGGGGGTGGCATGGTACCTGGCTTAAGGAGGGGACTGACGCTGCGCTGCTGCGCAGAGGTGGTGGTGGTGCACACGCACAACGGCACAACCCATGCCAGGCCTATGGGAGAGCAGCAGGGCGAAAAATTGTAACCTGTGTGCGGACTCGCAGCAAACCCTCTCAACAGCGGCCAGGCGCACTGGACGTCGCTGCGCCTGTCGACCGTGCCACTGGCCAGCCTCAACACGTGCCATTTCAGCCCCACCCTTCTGTCCGGTCTGTGACAAGGGTGCAGGGCTGTTGCTGGCGTTTGGGCTACCACTGCAGCCACAGCGTTGTTTGTCGCCCAAGGCTGGGCGGCGGGGATGGCGGCGCCGGCGGGGGTGACGCTGGCGGCGGTGCGGGTGACGGTGGAGAGGGAGGGGGACCCTGGCGCGCGCGGTGCACCCTGCACCCGTGCGGCGACAAGGGCGGCGGCGGCGGCAATGTCTGCTGCAGCTGCCGCGAATGCCGCCGCGGTGCAGGGCGGCGGCGCGTATGGCTATCCAGACAATCAATCATTCACCGTCCCGACAATGTCCATCGACGAGGGGAAGCCTTCGGGCCGGTAGCCCCTATGCTCCTACCCTAACAGCTAGCGGCCTCCGGGCCCAAACGCATCGGGTGTGAGGCGGCCTGTGCTCTAGGTGCACCTAGGTGCAGTGTGCGGCTTCGTGCGGGGTCGGGCGTGGTGCCTAGGCTGGGGGGGGGGGGGGTACTGACGCTGCGCTGCTCGCTGCTGAGTGGTGTGGCCGATGACCCAGTTACAACCCGTGCCAGGACGCCGCGGGACCAGAGTATACGAGGTTGTGGAGCGAAAGAGGCGCCAGGAAGGTGACGGTGGTGGCGGCAGGCATGCGGTCTGGAAGGAAGCACATCCTGGAGTGGCGATCAGGGCACGGGCGTCGGCGGCGGTGATGTGGGCTTGGATTGGGGCAGGGAGGCGCAGGACGAGCGGGTTGGTCGGCCGCGCGTCAAGCAGGCAACGCTGGGCTGTGGCGTGGGCGGCAACGAGGACCTGGCGTACCGTATGGCTGTGACATCATCTGCGGTGGCGGCACGGTGGATGGCGGGGGGGGGGGCGTGAGCACACGCAGGGCCAGCAGCATGCATTGACGCTGTTGAGGCATGTTGTACGGTATAGCCGATCAGGCGGGGCCACGCATCCAGCGCGTAGGTGGTTGTAGATGAAGGAGAGGCGGCGGGCCCAGCTTCCAGTGGCAAATAGACGCCCGGCTGCGTGAGGGGGGCGGCCATGGTGGTGGAGTGGTGGTTGAGGGGAGCGATGGGGAGGGATTGAGGGAAGGGTCGCTGGCGTCGCCAGCGAGGACGTGGGAAGCGATGGGGAGGGAAGGAGAGCGGTTGGCAACGAGGTAGTCAAGGCCGGTGGGGTTGGCGAATGCGCGCGCAATGCGAGTGACGTTGAGGCCGCAGGCAGTGAAGGTGTCGACGGCTTGATGGTATCGGTGCCATAGTGGACAATGGCGTGGAGGACGGGGCAGTGGCGCGGCTCGGCAGCCGTGTGCACGTGGCGTGCGGCGGAAACGTGACCTTTTAGGCATTGGATCAGGTTGTGGATGGTGCTGCCGACGTAGACGCGGCTGTGGGGTTCAGTGGCGAAGGAAATGTCGTAGATGATGCCTGTGGCGTCCGGCCGTGGTAGGGGAAGGTGACGGTAGTCGCGCAGGAAGGTGGGGGCGAGAGGGGCGGAGGCAAGAGGGGCGGCAGCGGCGGCGGCAGCAAGGGCGGCAGCAGGATTGGAAGGGGAGTGCGGCGGCGGGGCGGAGAGGGAGGTAGTGGCGGGAGTGGTCAACGGGAAGAGGGCGGAACGAGGGAGGTGGAGAGGGTTGGGAGGCGCAAGTGGTTTGGCAGCAACGAAGGGGCTGTGGGCTAGCGGGAAGGAGGGAGCTGTGGAAGGTGGTGGCTGCAGCTGGCGCGTGGCGGGGCAGATGCCGAAAGGGGATGCAGGCGGCAAGGGCTGAATGGGGCAGGCTGGGTAGGGCGGGCCGTCGACGTACGCGGCGCCACAGCCGGCGGTTCGGCTGCTGTCGGTGCCGGTGCCGACCTTGAACACGGAGCAGAAGACAGGCGTGGCAACGACGCGGTCCTGCAACGCGCTCGGGGTGCTCTCGACATAATCCAATTCCGGCGGCCGGGACACAGCTGGCACGCGGCCGGCGGACTAGGAAGCGTGCGGCGTGGATGCGGGTTGCGTAGTCCCGGGCGCCGGTGTAGGCCGCGCGGCGCTCAGTGCGCTGGGCGTTACTGTTGGCTATAGCGGAGTGGAGGGCTGGTGCTGTTGATTTCGGGAAGGGCTGGTGCTGTTGATGCTGCTAATGCGGCTCGTGCTGCGCGAGCCCGTAGCTAGGGAACGCTGTGGTCGCTGCGTGCGGCGGCGGAGGGCCAGTGTGGTGCGGGTGGGGGGGTGAAGGGGCTGGGGGGATACGGTAGGGCGGCAGAGGCGGCGGAGACCAGCCGGGCTGCAGCCAGTTAGGGGGGTTAGGATCTTCCCGATTATACCCCATGCCTCAGTATTGAAGAGCTCGACGAGAGCGTTCGAAATACGCGCTCAAATTTGAAAAGGTTTTTTGGGTGCAAAGCAGGCCTTGTATCTTATATATCCGTTGATATAAATGGGCCATTTTGGCTGTTTTCCAGAGTTTCCAAGTGGGGGTCCGGCGCTGATTCTGTATGGCGCTGGATATTGTTGACGGCCTTTCCCGCCATGTCTGGATATTCCTGCCCCCTTTTCCCCAAATAAGATACAAGGCCTGGTGCAAAGATATGGGCCCCCAAAGTCGAGGGGCCCCCCCCCACCCCCCCAGGGGCCTCCCACGGTTTCGTCACGGTCAGCTCAAGGTTTCGTTTTGTGCCCCAAACGCCTAGCAGCAGCCACAGAACGGCGGGACAACTCCTAGGAGCGATACCAGATGCATAATAGATGCATGATTCTGAAGGAGCCGGCCCAAATCACACATTTTTGGGTACACATGCCAACATGTCTGGGACATGTTGCCACGATGTCACTCGGCAGCTTCGACTTCTACAAGCACCGACCGCTGAAAATGCTCACAAAACTATATTACTATAGCAACAATAGATGTAGCCATGTAAAGGCGAGGTTTTGAGGGGTCTGGGACCAGGGCTGGTGTGGAGCATGGATGGCTGGAGCCATGGATGGCTAGGTCGGGTGCGAATCACGTGGGCTGACCGGTCCGCCAACCGCACAGTGTAATAGAGGAAAGGAGTTAATTGGCACTTGTTTGGACAAAAATGGAGGGGGTTTTAGGGGTGTACGACAGGGGGGAGACCCCCCCACCCCCCCAGGCCCCCTCCGGGAGGTTTTGTGGCATGGGGTCTGAAACTTTTGTTTCTACCCCCCCCCCCCCCCTGCTGCAGCTGTAGCTGGGCGTGCGGGCCGATGGGGCTGGAAGAGGAGCAGGGCTCCTATCTTAATATCCACGGGATATTGAAATGCGTTTTCGGCGATTTTCGGGATATAGATTGGCGCGGCCCACTGGACATTGGAAAGGGGGCCCGTGGCGTGCCAATGTCCAAAATCCTATGGGAAAGCAGCAAGCAGCGCAGCGTCAGTCCCCCCTTAGCCTAGGCACCACGCCCACCCCCGCAAGGAGCCGCACACTGCACCCTACGTGCACCTAGAGATTGCATTGGTTACAGGAGGGACCTGCTGACGCAGTTCGCGAGCCAGCGAAAGCGTACTGGAACTAGTACGAACACCCTGCTCTAGACCTCAGGGGCGTGCCACTTGCAACGCCGACAGCCTACTCTGGGCCTTGGGCTAGTAGGCCTTGCTCCCATGGGAGCTCCACCACTTCACTCATCCAAATCCTCCTCAAATGTAATATACGCTGGTTTGTTCAGTCTCATGCTGCCATCCTCCCTTCTTTCAATCCAAGGGTGACCTGGTAGGATTTTATCCCACCCCCTTGGCTTGATGCCCAGGCTCACGTACGACTGCAATCTTGCCCAAAAATCTGCTATCACTTGTGTTTTAACTCTAGCCAGTGTCGCCCCGTTCCTAGAGCACAGGCCGCCTCACAGCCGATGCGTTTGGGCCCGGAGGCCGCTGTTATGGTTGCGGAATTACAGAGGGGACAACCCGAGTGTGCAAGCACACAAGGGCCGTCGGAAGCTGGTGCAAACCCTCCCGCCACCATGGTCCGTGTGACTCCGCGCACAGCGAATCATAGCCAAGCCGCAACCCCCCAGAGCCCCGCCAATTGCATTGCTGCCACTATGCCAGGAGCGGGATTACCGCACAGTTCAAAGGCGAACAGTACACCCTACCAGTACAACCTAACCTAACCAGGGCGCAAGCGTCCAGATACCAGGCGGCCGCACGAAGCAGAGGCACTGCAATACGAACGCGCATGTCTTTAAGACGTAGCAACTCACGGCGGTGATTCGAAATCGTACGGCAGCCGCAACTCCATCAGACCACCTGTGGCGGGAAACCTTCACAACTCCACAATAACCCCGCAAGCTGTCTCCGGCTAGTCATCAAGTCCTTTTACCGGCAATACTGCTACACCACCACCGCCAGGAGCAATGAAAGGGTGAGAAGGCGACACCGTGTCCCAATCCTTGGGGGGAATACCCAAACTAACAAAAGTCTGCAACCGACCCCAGAAATCCGTCACAACATCAAGGCCGACGCGGAGCACGTGTGCAGACGGCAACGTGCGCTTGGCAGCAAGGCCAGCCATGATCACTCGCTGCCTACCCAAGTCCAAAGCAGACATCGCAGCAAGGCACACGACATCCCACACAGGCTGAACCAGACCCGCAGGCGGCCGGACCAGCCACAAGTCGGCACGAGAAAACGTTTGCAGCGCGTCCTGAGGCGCTGCGCCATAGCAAGGCCCATACTCTCACGCAAGGTCAGTGCCACCCGACAATCCCAGAACCAATGGCGCCGATCACCGTCCTGCATATCAACAGCACATGCACGATACGGATCCACACGCTGACCACGCAAACGTTTAGCAGCATTTTGTGGGAACGCCCAGCACGCATTGGCGGCCACACGCCACAAAGCTTCCTTGTGTTGGTTTTCCCACTTGAGCGCCCATAGACGAGACAACGCACCCGCAAAGGCACCGCACGCCATGGGCACCTCAGATTCCGGCACACCAGCATCAAGCACGAACGCACGATGTTTAGCCCTCAGAGTGGCCAACGCCTGGGCCTGTTGCAAGGTAATGCCCGCCTTCACTGTGTACGCCGTGACTAGTAGGGGAGGGCCCCCGTCCTGCGCCCAGCCGAGGCCTTGCACAACCTGCTGCACAGCCGCGGCCGCCGCACGCGCCACTTCCTCCTTCCGCAGCGGCGCCACCCCGTACACACGTCGGTACCGCCGGTCCTCGCGCACGGCAGCGGCCCAGCCAGGGGGCAGGAGGGCCACAGCCGCGGCAAATCGGTCGGCGGCATCTTGGACCGAGGCAGGGCCCCGGAGCAGTGACGGCAGCTTCCGGGGATGCCACTGCAGCACAGCCCGCCACACATTATCCAAGTACATTTCGTCGCAGGCGGCAGCAAACCCCTCGCCCCACACATGAGGAATTTCAGACGCGTCCCGGTATTCGCCAAGCCCATCATGCGCGTCAACCAGTTGACCCACATACAACAGACGTGGGAGAGCACGCAGGTCCGCAAATGCGAAGTCCCAGGTTTGACCGTCCACGCACAGCGCCGGGTTGGCCCACAATGGCACATGGACCACCCACGGCCCAGGCTCGGGCGGGGCAACCAGGGTCACAGCCGGCAATTCAGTCATAGCTTCTAGCAACCGCACAAACGGGGGGCACATAGGGGAAAGCTGTTTGCCCAGCACCTTCGCGCCGGCCCCATCCATGCACCAGCAGCCGCAGCGGCGTCGCATCATTGTGGACTTGGCGCAAGCAGGCGACTGCCACCTGCGTCCATGGAGGCACATACGATAAGAGGCCGCAAGGACACACCGCACCGCCAACCCAGCCTGCCGCGCCTTCACATGCTCGACCAGCGGAAGCAGGCCGACGCCGCCCACTGCCGGGGGCAATTGCATAATTTCAAGCGACACACCGGGCGGGCGGGCACGAGCGTTCTCATCATATGCAGCCGGCGAGAGACGGCGGTCCACAACAGCGGCCACCCGTGCCAGCAACCCCGCCGTCAAATCCGCGCCCCTACGGAGCAGGCCCACAAACTCCAAATGGTACAACACCTTGCCGAGCGCATACGCAGAGGCTGCAGCCGCCCGACCAAACATGGACACCGGCATACGAACAACTTTGTTTAGAACATCCAACACTCCCTCAAACGCGACAGCCGGGGAAGGGACAGCCCAATCACTGAAATGAATCCCAAGTGATTTAGCCGTCGGCACAACCCGCCAGCCAGGCGGCAGGTGTGGCCCAGCCAACCCCGCAGGCAGAGACCCAGCGCCGCGCGACGCACCCATAATTAAAGTTGAGTTGCTGCTGCTGGGGGCGGCAGGGGGGGGCGGGGGTGGTATGCCGGCAGGCGTGGCGGGCCCACCGCTGCCCCCCGGCTGGCGGGCTGTGCCTACGTCTAAGTCCCTGGGGGTCCACTTTGGGGACTGGGCCACCGCCACGCCGCCCGTTGCGTTTGAGGGCGTGATCAGTGTCCTCGGCAAAATTGTGCGTATGCCTGTGTCCATGTTCGGACGGGCGGCGGCGGTGTCGGCGTATGCACTTGGCAAAGTACTGTACCATTTAGAGTTTGCGGGGCTCCCCCGTACTCAGGCGCCTGTCCAGGGCCTCCTGAAGCGGGTTGCGGCGGTGGTGGACCGGCGGCTGTCTCCGGCCAAATATGAGGCTAATGCAAGCGCTCGGCCGCCTGGTGTGTCCCTTGACATTATGCAGCTGCCTCCGGTGGTTGGGGGTGTGGGCCTGCTCCCGTTGGTGCAGCACGTGCAGGCGCGACAGGCGGGGTTGGCGGTGCGGTGTGTGCTGGGTGCGTGTGGCCTGCTGCCGTATGTCCCTCCTTGGACCCGAGTGGTGGTCGCGTGGCTTCGTCAGCTGTGTGTGGATGTGACGCCGCTGCGGTTATTGGTGCATGGGGGTGGCTCGGCAGTGCTGGGGCATCCCCTGTCCCCGGCCTGCCCCTTGTTTGTGCGCTTGTTGGGCGCTATGTCGCACTTGCCGCCATTGTCGTTGGTGGCGCCGCCCCCACCCGGGGCGTGGGTGGCGCATGTGCCCTTGTGGGCTAACCCAGCCCTGTGTGTGGGGAGCAGCACGTGGGATGTGGCGTTTGCGGATCTGTACGCTCTCCCAGGCCTGTTGCGTGTGGGCCAACTGGTTGATGCGCATGACGGCTTGGATGAGTATCGTGCGGCCAGTCAGCACCCTGGCCGCTGGGGGACACGGTTTGCTGAGGCTTTCGACGAGATGTACTTGAATAATGTGTGGAGGCGGGTGCTCAGGTATCGGTGGCGGACTCTGCCGTCGCCCCTACGCGGCCCGGCCTCAGTCCAAGATGCGGCGGACCGGTTTGCGGAGGCGGTCGCCCTCCTGCCGCCTGGCTGGGCGGCGGCCGCGCGCGCCGCGCGGCTGGCGCGGGGTCGTGCCGCTGCCCTGCCGCTGGAAGGCGCAGCGCTAGCGCAGGCTACTGCGGAGTCTGTGCGGCAGGTGGTGCGAGGGCTGGGATGGTCACAAGAGGCCGGCCCACCACTGCTGCTTACGGAGTATACGGTCAAGGCGGGGACAGTGCTGCAGATGGCGCCGCAATTAGCGGCCCTGCACGCTAAGCACCGGGCGTACATTCTGGATGCTGGTGTGTTAGATATGTACGTGCCGTTAGCGGCCGGGGCGTTTTCGGGAACTCTGGCGCGGTTGTGGGGCCTTAAATGGGAAAATCAGCACAAAGAGGCGTTGTGGAGAGTGGTCGCGAATGCGTGCTGGGCTTTCCCCCTCCATGCGCGGGAACTGGCTGCTGGTAACGCAGCTCCGTGCCATGCCTGCGGTGCGCGTATGCAGGATGGGGACCGGCGCCAGGGGACGCCCTCCCCTGACCGGCGCCATTGGTTTTGGGAGTGTCGGGTCGCCCCAGCGTTACGGGAGAGTATGGGCATGGCAATGGGATGGCCTCCGGAGGAGGCTCTGTCTGCCTTCTCGCGTGCGGAGCTGTGGCTGGTGCGGCCGCCTGCGGGCCTGCGCCAGCCGGTGCGGGACGTTGTGTGTCTTGCCGCTATGTCCGCCATGGATCTTGGGCGGCAATGGGTGGTGATGGCTGGTTTGGCAGCACGACAGACTCTGACTCTCGTCCGCCCTGGTTCTTAGCATTGGCTTGGCTGTCGTTGCGGACTTTTGGGGCCGTTTGCAAACATATGTGAGCCTGGGTATTCGGCCGAAGGGCTGGGACACGGTTTCGCCTGGCCACCCTTTTCTCGCTCGTGCACATGATGATAGTATGCTCCTGTTGTTGCCTTACGACTTTGAATCCCCGCCTCCGTCCCCTTAAAAGGGCGTGGGGTTGGGCGGTGGGGTGCTGTTTGGTATTTCGCACGGGTGCCTAGACGCTTGCGCCTTGGCTGGTGTGTGTACTTTGCGCCCCCCTACTCGGTCTGTTGCTGTTTGGGGTTCACCCGTGTCGTATCTGGACTGTGGCCACGATGCAAACGGCGGGGATCTGGCGGGTCATGGCTTGGCTGGGACTCGCTGTGCGCGCAGTCACGCGGACTCCGACTGCGGGAGGGTTTGCTGCAGCTTCAGACGGCCCTTGTGTGCTTGCACGCTCGGGTTGTCCCCTCTGTAACACCGCAATCATAAATAATGTGTCGGGTGGGCAGCCCAGCAGCAGGGTGGCGGTTGGCCACATGTGCCCGAAGCAGGGTTCACACTGTCCCCTTCTTGTAAACCCGCATTCATAAATACCTGCACAGCTAAATTAAGTTCATGAAATAAATCGCGCCACCGAGTATACGCCATGAGCGACCGGCGACCGGCGGCCGGTCGGCGGATGTGCCAAATTGTCGCTGGCGCTACGTACAACATTCAAATAAAGAATAGATTTTACGGACCGCGGCATGTCGGGGCACCTTGCACACGACACTAATTCGTCAGCCGGAATGTCGCTGTCAGCTGCCAGCGCGCGCTTCTATGCTCGCTAGCGCGAACACTTGAGCGCACTGCTTACTTCGCATTCATAGAGGACGGGTGCTGAGGGTTCGCGCCCTGCACATTTCCTTGCATGTCACGTACGTGTTCAGCGTGTTGCTGCGACACGCCTGCTGAGCTGCCCCGCCCTCCAGTCGATCGGCACCCGCCTGTACCCCTCCATGGCCACAGCAACGACATATCGGTACTATTTGTGCTGCCTAGTCAGTAGACGAAACCGCAAAGGGGCGCTTCTCCGTCGCGGGCGCTGTGAGGGTCATCTGAAGATAACTTGAAATAGGGCTGAATTTCATAAAATGCGGCATGTCGGGTGCAACAACTTACTCTTCAGCGGGAATGTCGCTGCACACTGCTCTCTGGTGCGTGGATGATCGGTGCGGAGGTTTCGAGCCCGGCGTATATACTTGCACGTCCTCAGCATGCATACCGCCATGGTGTCACGCCTGCTGGTCATGCCGTCCCATCAATCCGTCCCACCTACCTACCCCGTACACCCCTCTATCCCTGGTGAATGAGTGCTATACGTCGCTTTGTGTGGCCGAGCGGGGGGGGGGGGTCGACAGGGGGGCGGCGCCCCCTTGTCCCTTCCCGGGGGGTGCAGGGGGGCTGGCCCCCCTGCGGAAACAACATCAACATCTGCCCGCAAAAACCTCACCCTTGCTCCTCGCTCACTCACACTCCCCGGATCCTGGCCTATGTGCAGCAACCTCCCGGACCCAGATCATTCAGGGTCAATGATGCGGCCAAACACCGGTTGCAACCTTCGGCAAAGCACACGCGCTAGCGTGCGATAATCAGTATCCGTCAACGTTATGGGGCGATAGTTGGAGGGCTCAGACGCGTCACCCCCCCTTATAGAAAAACGTCCACACGCCATCCAGAAACCCGGCAGACACACCATGCCCCTCCCCTACCGCAGTGAACACCTCAGCCAGCACGGGGGCGATCTCACTTTCATAATGCTGATACAGCTCCACCGGGATGCCGTCTGGGCCCGCCGCCCGCCCTGGAGGGGCCGCCCGAAGCGCCGCACGCACCTCACCCGGGGTAGCGGCAGGCTGGCCAAGCTGCTCGGCCTCGTCGGCAGTGCACCGACGCCCATGGCGCTGCAGCGCATCCAGTACGCAGGCGGTGGCGTCAGGGGCGGGCGGCGGCGCGGCGCAGATATTCTGCCAGTACTGCGCCAACACCGTGCCCGTGATCGTGGGGTCTGAAGTTGGCGAGCCATCCGGCCGTTTCAGCCGGGCGATGACACGCGGCCCGCCAGGCGGCCGCAGCATGCGGGTAAGCACCGGGCACGGGCGCTCACCCCCGCGCAGCCACGTGTGGCGGGTGCGGCGCGCCACATCCGCAGCAGCAGCCATGGCGGCCGCCGCCGCGGCGCAGCGGGCGCGCACCGCCGCAGGGGCAGTCGCGTGCACATCATTGCCATCCACGACCGCTGCTGCAGCAGCCTCCGCCGCGGCAAGCGCCGCGGCCTCTTGCTGGCTCGCCTCCACCCGACGAGCCACAGCCACCCGGCTGAGGCGGTTGGCAGACACAGCGGCGGCGCGCTTGAGGGCGGGCCGCCACTCGAGCAGAGCAGCGGGATCCGTGGGGCGCGCAGCCAAGGCGGCGCACAGCCAGGCGCGATGCTCACGGTCCAAGTCCTTGAAATCCCTGAAGCCCAAGTGCGCTTTCGGCAGGCCCCGCGCCGGCGGGTAGGTCTCCGGGGACGCAGCCAGGGCAGCTGTCACGAGCTTGTGATCAGAGGGCACACCTGCAGCAACCCCGCACTCCAGGACGTGCGGCGAGACGCCCGTACTGCACAGGATACGGTCCAACCGGCTAGCTCCCTGAGGGTGGAAGTAGTTGCAGACGCGGCGTGTAGGGTGCCGCTGGCGTAGCACATCGGAGAGGCCAGGGCACGCGGCGGCAAGCGCCGCCGCGGCAGGCCGGTCGCCACGCTCCACGCCGGTGACCGTGTCCAGCGCAACGTTATCTACGAAGTCAAAGTCTGCGGCCAGAACGTGCTCGACGGCGCAGGCCGCCTGCGGGCCCACCCACTCCCGAATGAAGGCTTGCTGCGCCGTGGAGGACAGGGGGAAGTAGGTTGACGTCAGCGTGAAGGCGTGGCCACCCCACTGCAGCGGCACGCTGATGCTGCGGCCAGCCCAAGCACCCGCGGCGACCGCCACGGCGGCAGCGCCGCCGGGGAGGACAACTGCACCCTGCTGTAGCAGACACGTCCGGATGAGGATGGCGGTGCCGCCTGTGACGCGACGCCCTGGGGGTTTCTGCGCCGGCGCCCACCACGCTGTCCACTCCCTAACACGCAGCCGTTGCGCGGCGGCGGCCAGGTCCGCGGTGACCAAGTCAATGTCAGTGTCAAGAACATGTGTCTCTTGGAGGCACACAACATCAAGGCGCTGCCTCTCCCAGCAGCACAGCAGAGCGTGCAGGCGTGCGCACCCCAGGTGGGGTACCCGCGTCCGCAGCCCCCGCACGTTATGGGACCCCACCCGTAAGGGCCGGGGCCCAGCCGCGGCGGCCGACGGCCGCCGCATTGCTGCACGGCCCCGGGCGGGGCGGCCGAGCGGATGTCCATGTCATCACTGTCGCCGCCCCGGCGGCCCTGGCACCGCAGCTTGGCGCGGACACCCGGCTCCGCCTCCTCCTCACCCGGGCGGCCCGGCCCAGTGCAGCCCGCTGCGCCCGCCTCCGCCGCCAAAACGCCTTCGCCGCCGCAGCCACCGGCAACCCAGCCCGGTGGCAGCTCGGCCGGCCCGATGAAGCCGGGCCCGCCACCCGCCGCCGCGGCGACGGCGATCGCGGCCAGCGGCCGGCGCCACCGCCGGCCCCTTCGCCGCCGCCGCAGACGCGGCTTGCCGCTCAGCGCTGGCCGTCCGCACCGCCTGCCTCAGCAGGGCCGCATCCGCCGCGGCCGCCGCGGCGGCCGCAGCCCGGCCCCGCTTGGCGGCGGCAGCACGCGTGGCCGCCGCTGCCATGTCCGTCGCCACCGGCGTCCGGTCCGCCCCCTCCACGACACCCATCTCTACATCAGAGCTCTCCTCCGCCAACAGGGATAAAAAGGGTTGGCGCCCCGCACCAACGGCCCGCCAACCCCGCCTGCGCCGCCGGCGCCCGCCTGCTGCACCACGGCACCAAAGATTGTCTGCACCAGCGCCCGCACCAGCACCGCATCCGCTGCGGCCAGTTCGGGAACCACACGGCCGCCGACGCGCTGGCGCCACATGGGAGTGCCGGTGCTGCTGCCACCGCAGCCGCCACGCCCGCGCCTGCCGCCACACCCACGCCCGCAGCCGCAGCCGCCTCCGCGCCTGCACCAGCCGCCGCAGCCGCTGCCGCACCTGCGCCAGCCGCCGCGGCAGCCGCCACCGCACCCTCGCCCGCCGCCGCAACCGCCGCCGCCGCGCCGCCTCGCACCGCCGCAGCGGGCGCAGCAGGCATGGCCGGCGGCATGCGCGCCCGGCAGGCCTGGGGCCCACGTGCCTCCTGCGCACGGTACCGATCAATGTCTTCCAGCCGGAAGACCAGCTGGTTTCGCTGACCCACGCCCACCGCAAACGCCACGTCCGACGACGGCAGGTGCGCGGTGTCCGGCACCTTGACCAGCACCTGCCCACTCTGCAACACTGCCTTGTCGTAGTGGAAGGCGAACACGCACCGGACCCACTCCTCGACCGTCACCCCCGGCAGGCACTGCTGCAGGAGCTCCTGTTGCAGGTGCGGGGGCAGGCGGGGGGGGGGGGCAGGCCGGGGGGGCAGGCCACCGTTTGCCCTTGGGCGGGCCCATGGCCGTGCGTGGCACGTCCGCCACCCATCGCAGGCTGGGGACCCCGTCGCCGGCTGGGGTCACCACCGCCCTGTCGGCATCCAGCAGCGCGACCAGCTTGGGCGCCAGCACGCTGGGGAACGTGATGTCGAACTGGATGGTGATGCCACCGCCCCGGGTCGCCAACAGAGTGCCGAGCCGTTGCGCCGGGCCATCCACCCGAGCGTCCCGCGCTGCCGCGGTCATGGGGTCCCACAAAGCGCGAACGAGACCATTTACCCCTGTAGTTATGGTTGCGGAATTACAGAGGGGACAACCCGAGTGTGCAAGGACACAAGGGCCGTCGGAAGCTGCTGCAAACCCTCCCGCCACCATGGTCCGTGTGACTCCGTGCACAGCGAATCCTAGCCAAGCCGTAACCCGCCAGAGCCCCGCCGATTGCATCGCTGCCACGAGTCCAAAAGCGGGATTACCGCACAGGTCAAACGTGAACAGTACACCCTACCAGCACAACCTAACCTAACCAGGGCGCAAGCGTCCAGGTACCAGGCGGCCGCACGAAGCAGAGGCACTGCAACACGAACGCGCACGTGTTTAAGACGTAGGAACTCACGGCGACGGAGGCGGTGACTCGAAATCGTACGGCAGCCGCAACTCCATCCGACCACCACCGCCATTCATTATGGTTGCGGAATTACAGAGGGGACAACCCGAGTGTGCAAGGACACAAGGGCCGTCGGAAGCTGCTGCAAACCCTCCCGCCACCATGGTCCGTGCGACTCCGCGCACAGCGAATCCTAGCCAAGCCGTAACCCGCCAGAGCCCCGCCGATTGCATCGCTGCCACAAGTCCAAAAGCGGGATTACCGCACAGGTCAAAGGCGAACAGTACACCCTACCAGCACAACCTAACCTAACCAGGGCGCAAGCGTCCAGGTACCAGGCGGCCGCACGAAGCAGAGGCACTGCAATACGAACGCGCATGTCTTCAAGACGTAGGAACTCACGGTGACGGAGGCGGTGATTCGAAATCGTACGGCAGCCTCAACTCCATCCGACCACCACCACCAGGAGCAATGAAAGGGTGAGAAGACGACACCGTGTCCCAATCCTTGGGGGGAATACCCAAACTAACAAAAGTCTGCAGCCGACCCCAGAAATCCGTCACAACATCAAGGCCGACGCGGAGCACGTGCGCAGACGGCAAAGTGCGCTTGGCAGCAAGGCCAGCCATGATCACACGTTGGCGACCCAAGTCCAAAGCAGACATCGCAGCAAGGCACACGACATCCCACACAGGCTGAACTAGACCCGCAGGCGGCCGGACCAGCCACAATTCGGCACGAGAGAAGGCGCGCAGCGCGTTCTCAGGCTCTGCGCCCATAGCGAGGCCCAGACTCTCACGCAAGGCCAGTGCCACCCGACAATCCCAGAACCAATGGCGCCGATCACCATCCTGCATATCAACATCACACGCACGACACGGGTCCACACGCTGACCACGCAAACGTTTAGCAGCATTTTGTGGGAACGCCCAGCACGCATTGGCGGCCACACGCCACAAAGCTTCCTTGTGTTGGTTTTCCCACTTGAGCGCCCATAGACGAGTCAACGCACCCGCAAAGGCACCGCACGCTATGGGCACCTCAGACTATTATGGTTGCGGAATTACAGAGGGGACAACCCGAGTGTGCAAGGACACAAGGGCCGTCGGAAGCTGCTGCAAACCCTCCCGCCACCATGGTCCGAGTGACTCCGCGCACAGCGAATCCTAGCCAAGCCGTAACCCGCCAGAGCCCCGCCGATTGCATCGCTGCCACAAGTCCAAAAGCGGGATTACCGCACAGGTCAAAGGCGAACAGTACACCCTACCAGCACAACCTAACCTAACCAGGGCGCAAGCGTCCAGGTACCAGGCGGGACTATTATGAGTGCTGGTTACAAGAAGGGGACAGTGTGAACACTGCCTCGGGCACAGGTGGCCAACCGCCACCCTGCTTGGCTGCCCACCCGACTCACAGCTGCGTAGGCGTGTCGAAGCTAAGCTAAACGCAGGACACACAGCTGCAGCAGCAGCAGCAGCAGCACGAGGAGCAGCTACGGAAGGAGCGGTACGCAGCCCACCTGCGCGAACAGGAGGAGATGGAGGAGCAGATCCGGGATGCGCTGAAGCAGGCGACGCCTCCCAAGCAGGAGGGACACGGCAAGGACGCTAGCGGTGACGAAAATATGGGAGACGGGGGCGGGGAGGACGCGGAAGAGGGCGAGGTGGCAGGCGGCAAGAACGGCGGGGATGGAGCTGCCCCGCGGCCGCCAAACGGCATGCCCCTACACGGGGTCAACGTGGACCCAAGCAAAACCGCCAACGGTGCTGCGGCAAAAACGGATACGGCCACCGCTAAGGGCAGCGCCGTGCAGTCGGACAAACCCGACAGCCGCAGCACCCCGCTGGCGGCAAGCCTGCCCCACAAAATCAGCAGCAGCAACAACAACAGCAGCAACAGCAACAGCAACAGCAACAGCGACAGCAAGGAGCGGCCGCCAACGACCAACACCAGCACTAACGCCGGTTCTGCTGCCGATGGTAACGCGCAGGACGGTAGCGAGGGTGGAGGCGATCGGGTGGTGGAGGACGACCGCCACCGCCGCGGTGCCATAGCCAAAGCAGCCGCAACGGTGGCGGAGAACGCAAGGGCCAAGCAGCGGGCGAAAGGACCGGCGACGGAAGGGGAGGTGGACGAGACCACCAGCCTACCTGCTGCGGTCCCTGACCTGCTGCAGCAGGTAACCCCGCTGCCGCAACGCGGCAGCCAGCGCCGTAGAATGAACGGCAACACACCGCCGCCGGTCAACCTAGCCGGCGCAACCAGCAACCGCAACAGTGACGACAGCAGCAGCAACGGCTATGCATCCGTGGACGACGAGGAGGGCGACCCCCCTGCCCCCTCGCTCAAGCTCATGGATGAGGACCAACCTTCGCCCTTTGGGGCATAATGCGTAAGCGCAGACAGGGCGGCCGTGTATTGTTGCGACCACTACGTATAGCGACGCACAATGTACGCGGCCTACTCTCGCACCGAGGGGGCACCCCTGATGCGAAGCGTCTGATTGCGCTGATGAAATCTTGGGAAATAGCACAGCTGGATATTATCTGCCTACAGGAGACACGGGTCACGGCGGATCTTATTGACACAGCCAGGAAACAGCTCTTTATTGCAGCAACAGCAATCAGAGGCAGTGAGTATCTCTCGTTCTGGGGACCAGCCAGCACGGGGCCGAATGGAAGTCCGGCTGGGGGAGTTGCCATCCTCGTCAGGAGCTCTCTAGCAGAACAGCTCACGGCAACTGAAACTGTGGAGGCCAGATCAGATGACGGACGCCTGGTACAGCTACCGCTAGAATGGGGGGGACACAGCTTCAACCTGGTATGCGCATATCTTCCATCAGGCAGTGCAGCGGGACAGCGCAATTTTATCCAGCAGCAGCTAGCTCCCCTCGCCAGCAATGGGAAACATAACATTATCTGCGCGGACTTTAATTTTGTCATGCAGCCACAGCTTGACTGCACGAACCCCGACGCCCGGTCAGCAGACAGCGTAACAGCCAACCAGCTTGCATCAGCGTACCCGGGCCTGGTAGACGTCTTCAGACAGCTGCATCCGACTCTACGCTCGTATACATATTTTTATCGAACCAGGAATATTGCTGGAGCATCACGCCTGGACCGAATTATGGCATCAGCAGCCATCAGCGAGAATATAACTTCATGTCGGGTGGAGAATGGTGCCCCATCTGACCACCGTATGGTAATTTGTCGTCTAGCGCCCTCGTCATCAGCGGCAGTACAGCAACAGCCTGGTAAAGGGCTACGGCGATGTAAGCTATATTTTATGGACCACGGCGACCTTCGTCAGAGGTTTATGGACTGGTTTGATGAAAATGCGACCACTATGCCGTCCAACCCAACAGCAATAATTGACTGGTGGCCATTGTTTAAATCATCAATGGTTACTACAATTTACCATCTTAATAAGGAATCAATTCGACGGCATCATGCAGCAACAGAACAGCTAACACAGGCCAACATAGCGGCAGCTCAGGCATTTGCAGCAGTTGAACGGGCTGCCACTAGAGGACAGCAAGTCCACGACCTAGCGCATAACGCAGTGTCAGCACGTACAGCAGCAGCTCACGCAGCGGTGGAGGCCAGCGTATCTACAGAAAGACGCACCCGACACACATGGCTACGGATGGGAGAGCAACCGAACCCAATTATGACTAAACTCCTACGCCCACCGGCCACATCCAGGCGTATTCATGCTCTAAAATGCGGTAATGGAGCCACAACGTCTGACCCAGTTAAGTTAGCACAGGAGATGATTACCTTCTGGAGCGGCATCAGTAACACAGCAACGACCAACTCGGAGGCCCGCGCAACTGTCCTACAGGCCCTGCGGGCAGCGGGGCGCCGCTGCCCCCCGGGCGTAGCTCCAGAGATGGGTAGCCCTGTTGTGACGAGGGAGGAGGTGGCCAAGGCGCTGAAAGCAGCACCAGCCGGAAGGGCGCCTGGCGCGGATGGCATCCCAGCTGACCTTTACAAACGTTTTGACAACAAATTTGCACCAATACTAGCATCAGTCTTTTCAGCAGCAGCCCAGCAGCAGCGACTACCAAAGGGTTTCCTGGACGGAGTGATATGTTGCCTGCACAAAGCTGGAGACCCAACTGTGACAGCGAACTACAGACCTATCACACTGCTTGACACAGACTACCGCACCCTAGCACGGGTTCTTGCTACTAGGCTGTCGAAGGCCTTCAGCCAGACCATCAGCCCAGAACAGACAGCTTTCCTCCCGCTAAGACGGATTGCCGATAATATTGCGTTGCTGCAACTGGCACCACACGTCCTCAGGGGGTCAAATGAATCTGGAGTGGTAGCTTTCTTGGATTTCCATAAAGCATACGACACAGTCAACCGGGAATTTATGTTGGAATGCTTGGAAGCACTTGGTGTTGGTGACGGCTTCCTGGAATGGGTGCGCTTGTTACACGACGGTACACGCTCCGCAGCATTGGTCAATGGTCACCTCTCGCAATTTATTGAATTCACAGCCGGTGTTCGACAGGGCTGCCCGCTAGCGCCACTACTATACCTAGCAATTGCTCAAGCCCTTCTCGCATGGCTCTCAAGCCAAGGCTTTGGCATTGACATACATAAACTGAAAGCATCCCAATATGCAGACGACTACTCGCAGTTTCTACGTAACCTGGCGGAGATACCGGCCTTTATCAATGCTATGGAGCAGTTTGGAAAGGCTTCAGGCCAACGCCTTAACGTAACTAAATCAGAAACTATTATTATTGGTGCTACGGACACCACAGCAGGGGCAGAACAGCCTCAGTCATCTCTACGAATGGTTGAATCGGCAAAAACACTGGGCGTGCACTTCAACAACAACAAGGGCCCCACGCCAGTGCAGAGCTTGGCACCCTCGCTGGATAAGGCTAATGCATGTATGAATCGCATTGCAGGAATGTCGCTCTCGACGTTTGGCAGGGCGGCAGCGGTTTCTGGTTACGCCTTAAGTAAAGCGCTATATAAATTGGAGTTCGAAGGCATACCATCGGATGGATCACTGGAAAAAATTATTAGTAACGCCACAGCCCTGGTAGACCGAGGAATCTCACCAGCCGCATACAGCAATAACCCACACGCCCGGCTACCGGGAGTCAGCAACGCGATTCTAAGTCTACCAATCAAATGTGGCGGTTTCGGCATGTTGCCAATGCTGCAACACGTGCGGGCTCGCCATGCAGTGCTAGGGATTCGAGGCGTAGCGGGAGGTGGTTGCACCCTCCTAAAATTTAACCCACCTTGGGCGCTCAACTTGAAAAATGCAGTACGCCTTCACCACCCGGCGGCGCAACCCCTGGCGCTCTTGACGGCACGCAAGCACCCCACGACAGGGAAGCCGACGGTTATGGGGAAAATAATTGATACGGACTGTGCATTAATTGAGAGAGTATGCTTGGCTATTACACACCTACCGGAACCAACAATTATTGATGCCAGCAGGCTTACAGCAGAACCGTGGGTGTCAGAGGCACCACTATGGGGCAACCCCATTCTAAAATGCAGGCAGCGGAATGGCAATGAGGTGACACTGGAGAACGGGTTCTCGGATGTAGTTCAATTAGGCTCAATTAATACAGTCGGCGACGCAGTGAGGGCCTTGGACTCTTTTGCACGGATGAAGGAGAAACTAGGGGGCCTGAGAACCACAGACAGAGCTCCGCCTCGGATACGGAGCGAATGTACACGAATATATAAGGAAGATGTGATCGACACGGGCCTTTTCGGAGGACAGGGAATAGAAATGATGCCTAGGGCTTTGAGGAACGGGATAGACGCGTTGAGACGCCTGGAAAGCCTCATTGGCCACCTACCGGAGGGATGGGAAGAGGCAGCAAGGCAGGCAGGAAATGCAAATGCCGTAGAAAGGTATGCAGTTATGATTGACCACATCGTTGGGTGCCTGGGGTGGAAGTTGAGCAACATACCAATACCGCTGGCGACAGTAACAGTGAAGCAAGCTACGTACCTACAGATGAATGAAGCGTTTGATAAATTAAAAGTGAAACACGAAGAGTTTATTCGAGAGGCGAAGGACATGGGCAATACAGAGGTGGTGGCAACGGAAGACAGAAATTACATCTCGAGCACATACAAGCGGCTATGGAAAATTAAGTGGGAAGCCGACCAGAAAGAAGCGTATTGGAGACTAGCGGTCGGCGGCTTCTCGGGCTTCTCCATGCACCGAGGACAAGGCCATAATTGCCCGTGTGGAAGGGCAGATGCGTGCTCCGACCGCGTACACCACTTCAGTACGTGCACAATTGCGAAGGCGTTGAGGACACATATACAAGATTCTGCGGACATTGGTGATGAGGATAGCCTGTTTGAAATAATTGTGGAACGTAGAAACCTGTGGCTACTGGCACCGCCTCACCAAACAATTCAACAGGCAATTTGGGATGTCGTATGCTTGGCGGCGATTTCGGCCATGGACTACGGAAGGAGACTGCTTTTTGCGTCTAGGAATGAGCAAGGATACGTAGGGAACGGGGCGACACTGGCTAGAGTTAAAACACAAGTGATAGCAGACTTTTGGGCAAGACTGCAATCGTACGTGAGCCTGGGCATCAAGCCAAGGGGGTGGGATAAAACCCCACCAGGTCACCCTTGGATTGAAAGAAGGGAGGATGGCAGCATGAGACTGAACAAACCAGCGTATATTACATTTGAGGAGGATTTGGATGAGTGAAGTGGTGGAGCTCCCATGGGAGCAAGGCCTACTAGCCCAAGGCCCAGAGTAGGCTGTCGGCGTTGCAGGTGGCACGCCCCTGAGGTCTAGAGCAGGGTGTTCGTACTAGTTCCAGTACGCTTTCGCTGGCTCGCGAACTGCGTCAGCAGGTCCCTCCTGTAACCAATGCAATCTAAACGCCCGCCAGAGCCACACCAGACACAGCATCACAAGACACGCGGCTCATAAGGCACCGCTACGCGAAGACCAAGTCGTAAACGTCAAGGCAGCACACCGTCAAGCCAGCACAGTAGGCCCGAGGCCAGCTGCACGCCGCACGCCCCTCAAGGAGAAGGGGGCGGAGAAGCAGCGTCATACGGCAACACCACGTCAATGCGGTCGCCAGCCCCCCGCGACAGGAACACGTGCCCGGAGGGGACAGCATCCCAGCCACTAGGGCGCACGCCCAAGCTAGCAAACGCCTGCAACCGTCCCCAGAAATCAGCCACCACCTCCAGTCCAATAGCTAAAACACGGCGAGAAGGGAGCGGGGCCTCAGCAGGCAACCCGTGGCCGGCCATCACAACCCGCTGCCGCCCCATGTCCATAGCAGACAACGCAGCCAGACACACCACATCCCAGACCGGCGGCGCCAGACCCGGCGGCGGCCGCACCAGCCACAAGGCAGCCCGAGTAAACACGCCTAGCGAGTCTTCGGGAAGCGCCCCCATCGCCATACCCATGGACTCACGCAGGCCACGGGCGACCACACAGTCCCAGTAATAATGCCGCCGATCCCCAAACGTCATATCCGCACCACATGCCTGGCACACGTGGATGACACCGCCGGCATGTTCGCGGGCACGCATGGGGAACGCCCAACACGCATCGGCAGCGACACGCCACAAGGCCTCTTTGTGCCGATTCTCCCACTTAAGGTTCCACAACCGTAACAGCACAGCAGCAAACGCACCCGCAGCCAGCACACAGTCAGACTCAGTCACATCGGGGTCGAAAGCAGCAGCCACATACGTACGATGTTTGGCACGCAGCTGCGCCAGGGGCGCCGCGAGTTGCATGAGTGTACCAGCTTTCACCGTATACTCGAGCACCAGGAGAGGCGGGCCGCCGGCCTGGGCCCACCCCAACCCCCTGGCCAGCTCCCGCACGGACGCAGCTTGGTCCGGCGCTGTAACCCGACCGCTGCGGGGCGCCCGCGCCGCCCGCGCCGCGGCCGCCCAGCCCTCCGGCAGGAGGGCCATGGCGGCGGCGACACGTGCGGCCGCGGCTGGGGCCGACGGCGGCCCCTTAAGCGGGACCGGTAGCGGCCGGCGGGGCCCCCACTGGAGCACCTTGCGCCACACACCTGTCAAGTAAAGTTTCTCGCACTCTGCATGTATACGGGTGCCGTAAGCACCCCGCTCATAAGCATCTCGCACTTCTTGCAACGCGCCATCAATGGCCACCAGCTCCCCAACGCACCGCAAGTTGGGGAGTGCCAGCAAATCAGGGAATGCCGCATCAAGAGTCCTAGCCCCATCACGCAGCGCCGGGTTACCCCACAGAGGTACATTGTACACCCAGGGCCCCGGTGCCGGGGGCGCCACCAAGGTAACAGCAGGCAACTTGGAGATTGCCTTCAGCACACGCTTGAATGGCGGGGAGGCGGGAGTCACCGGAGTATCAAGCACACGCGTACCGTCACCCCCACAGAGCAAACAAAGCACAGTAGCACCCGCGTGCCGCTGGCGCAGCCACGCCGCCACGACAGCGGTCCACGGCGGCACAAACGGAAGCAGCTCACACGCCCCCAACACACACCGAACTGCCAAGCCCGCGTGCCGCGCCTGCACATGAGCCGCCAGGGGCAGGAGCCCCGCACCCCCACACGCCGGCGGCAGCTGCATAACCTCCAAGGACATACCAGGCAGGCGCTTGGTGGCCCGGGCGTCATACTGCGCAGGCGACATGCGCCGGTCCACCACCGCCGCCACCCGCTTCAGCAAGTCCTCAACCAAGCGTTTAGGCTTAGGAAACCCCGCAAACTCCAGATGATACAACACTTTGCCCAAGGCATACGCTGACACCGCGGCCGCACGCCCAAACATGGACACGGGCATGCGCGCTACGTTACCAAGCACACTCAAAACCCCATCAAAAGCCACAGGCGGCACGGGAGTGCTCCAGTCGCCAAACCGGACCCCAAGGGACTTGGCGGCCTGCACCACTTGCAGGCCGGGCGGCAGCGCCGGTCCCGCGACTGTGCCTCCCTGCCCATTCCCCGACCCAACCACCAACAGTTCAACTTTACTCATGTTCAACCGCTGTCCAGACGCACGACGAAACACGTCCATATCTGCCAGGAAGCCGGGCACCGCCTGCAGCCCAGCCAACAGCGGCGCGCAATCATCCGCATACTGCGACGCCAGCACCGACGCCAAATCAGCCAGCACACCATGCCCCCGGTGCCGCAGCCACGACAACAGGGCCTGCGCAACCGCCAGGTAGAGCAGTGGAGCCAGGGGGCACCCCTGCCGCACCCCTGCGGCCAGCGGCACCCACCCCGACACGCGCCCGTTGACCAGTGCCGCTCCGCGCGTGTCCGTCAACAAGCGCGACACCCACGTCAGGAAGCCAGCCCCCACACCAAGCCGCTGCAGGCAGGCGAGGAGGAATGACCGGTCGACCGTGTCATACGCTTTGTAAAAGTCCAAAAACGCCGCCACACCCGGGGCGCGCCCGGCGGCTTTCAACAACCCAGGAGTAAGTTGCAGCAGGAGAACATTATCAGCAATGCGGCGGTCGGCCATGAACGCAGTTTGTTCAGGGTCAATGATGCGGCCAAACACAGGTTGCAGCCGACTACACAGCACACGGGCAAGCGTGCGATAATCAGTGTCAGTTAAAGTAATGGGGCGGTAGTTGGAGGGCTCAGACGCATCACCCCCCTTATAGAAAAACGTCCACACACCGTCTAACAGCCCATCAGGCACCCCAACCCCCTCTCCCACCGCCGTGAAGACCTCCGCCAACGCGGGCGCAAACTCAGCGGCATAATGCTGGTACAGCTCTACCGGGATGCCGTCCGGGCCAGGCGACCGGCCAGGCGGCGCCGCCATGAGGGCAGCACGGACCTCGGCCGCCGTAACAGCCGCGCACCCAAGCCGCTCTGCCTCCGCCGCCGTACACTGCCTCCCACGCTGCTGCAGCGCACCCAGCACTTGGTCCCGGGCAGCCGAGTCGGGCGGGGGTGCAGCGCTGACATCACGCCAGTAGTGCGCCATCACCTTGCCCATGGTCGCAGAGTCCGTGGTGACACGCCCGTCCGGCTGTTTCAAGCGCGCAATGGCGCACGGGCCGCCAGCTGGCCGCAGCATGCGTGTGAGGAGCGGGCACGGCCGCTCCCCCCCGCGCAGCCAGTCATGGCGCGTACGGCGGGCTGCGCCAGCGGCCGCTCCCACGGAGGCGGCGGCGGTGGCGCATCGCGCCGCCACAGCCACCGGTGCGGCCGCCTGGACGTCCCCACCCTCTTCCACTGCTGCCACGGCCGCTGCCTCCGCCGCCAGGGCGGCCGCTTCCTGCTGGCTAGCTTCCACGCGCCGCCGCACAGCTTCACGGCTAAAACGAGTGGCTGACGTAGCGGCCGCCTTCTTCAGAGCCGGCCACCACACCAGCAGGTCCATTGCGGTAGCAGGCCGCGCCGCGACGGCGGCACGCAGCCACCGGCCGTACGCCGCGTCCAGATCCTTGAAGTCCAAGAAGCCCAGTCGTGCTTTCGGCAGTCCCCGAGGGGCCGGGAGGGCCCCCTATTATGGTTGCGGAATTACAGAGGGGACAACCCGAGTGTGCAAGGACACAAGGGCCGTCGGAAGCTGCTGCAAACCCTCCCGCCACCATGGTCCGTGTGACTCCGCGCACAGCGAATCCTAGCCAAGCCGTAACCCGCCAGAGCCCCGCCGATTGCATCGCTGCCACAAGTCCAAAAGCGGGATTACCGCACAGGTCAAAGGCGAACAGTACACCCTACCAGCACAACCTAACCTAACCAGGGCGCAAGCGTCCAGGTACCAGGCGGCCGCACGAAGCAGAGGCACTGCAATACGAACGCGCATGTCTTCAAGACGTAGGAACTCACGGCGACGGAGGCGGTGATTCGAAATCGTACGGCAGCCTCAACTCCATCCGACCACCACCGCCAGGAGCAATTATGCTGCCAAGGTTTATAGATGATCTCGTAGGCAAAGCCGACCCCGGGTCGTTCATCGATGTTTTTTTCCTGCGCGAGACGGGACGTTCAGGAACTGCCGTCGAGGAGACAGAACGACACAGCGGTCTCGAAAGCCTTAACTCCTTAAAAACTGCTGCCCAGCAAAATTAGTGAATGTTCTGTACTGTAGCAATTTTCGAGAGGGTGACACAAGACCTCCGAAATCTTGCAAGACCATTTCCCGGCCGAAAAGCGGTAAAGACAATAAATGATCGGCCGACATGAAGTATGCTTAAGAAATTATACGACGCTGCTTTTTTGGCGTGCTCTCTCCTACTGACCTACGCGTTCTTGATCGCGCCATCGCTTCAGAGTTTGCATGCACCAAAATGTACATGAATGCCTGCCATCATAATTGTGCTATGTGTGGCATGGCAACGGTCGGTGGGCTGCGGCGTCCTGCACGTGCACATGCATGCTCGGCAGCTCGGCTCGCCACGCTCGCGGGCCCTCGCCCGCCTCGCCCCAGCAATGCCCTGGGCCAGCCCTCATCCCACTCATGGGCCTGACCAAGCCGAGAAGCAGCACATTCAGATAGCAAGATCATATTATTGCGCTCAAAAAAGGCAAGCGGCAGCTCGCCAGTGTACAGCGCCTGAAATTTGACCACAATCAGGCGTCGGCGTTCTGCTTGAGGAACTCGCGCGTGCGAGCTGGCCAATCAACCCGCAAGGGTTCAACTAAAGGGCCACGGCGGGGAGTTACGCCCGCCGGATACATTTGTACACTAGTTATGGCGGGAGCATGGGGGCAGGGGCATGGGGGCTACCGGCCCGAAGGCCTCCCCTCGTCAACGGATATTATGCAGACGGCGAATGATTATTTGTCTAGCGAGCCATACGCGCCGCCGCCCTGCACCGCGGCGGCATTCGCGGCAGCTGCAGCAGACGTTGCCGCCGCCGCCGCCGCTCTTGCCGCCGCACGGGTGCAGGGCGCCCGCCGGTGTCCCCCTCCCTCTCCACCGTCACCCGCACCGCCGCCAGCGTCACCCCCATCTTCTGTCCGCCCTGTCCACCCAACCCCATCTTCTGTCCACCCTGTCCGGTCGGTCAACCCAGCCCCACCTTGTCCTGAGTTACGGACATGCTCTAATTTGCGTCTCCACCCTGTCCACCCGACCCCACCTTGTCCGGTCTGTTGTCCACCCTGTCCACCCATATGTCTGCCCAGCCCCAACTTCTGTCCGGTCTGTCTCTTCCGTCCGCCACAAGACCTGCGAAATCTTCAAGACCATTTCCCTGCCGAAAAGTCGTGAAGGTAATTCGGCCGAGGGCATGGCGCGGAACCACCGAATGTTGTTCCGCGGAACCGGCACTGGTTGGGCGGAACCCCCTCGGCGGAACCGTCTGGCAAATCCTAAACCCCCATGCACAAACCTAAAATTAAACTCATGGACGTAAAATTCTTGTCCTAAAACCCCTAAAATTATTGTTGCCCTGGGTGAGAAGACCCTTTGGTCAGAAGTAATCACCCGCGACAAGCGAGCTCGCCGGCTTCGCCGGCTCGCCCTGTTGTCCTAAAACCCGTATATAAATACAAAAAATACGCGAAACACAGCGGATCAAAAATCAGCGACGGTTCCGCTGAAGCCGGTTCCGCTCTGACTGGTTCCGCTGGCCGCCGATCGGTGGTTCCCGGCCAAGTATTGATTCGGCCGACATGAAGTATGCTTAAGAAATTATACGACGCTGCTTTTATCGCGTGCTCTGCGGGGTCCCTCCTATGCGTTCTTGATCGCGCCATCGCTTCATAATTTTGAGTGCACCAAAATGTACATGGATGCCTGCCATTATAATCGTGCTATGTGTGGCATGGCAACGGTCGGTGGGCTGCGGCGTCCTGCACGTGCACATGCATGCTCGGCAGCTCGGCTCGCCACGCTCGCGGGCCCTCGCCCGCCTCGCCCCAGCAATGCCCTGGGCCAGCCCTCATCCCACTCATGGGCCTGACCAAGCCGAGAAGCAGCACATTCAGATAGCAAGATCATTTTATTGCGCTCAAAAAAGGCAAGCGGCAGCTCGCCAGTGTACAGCGCCTGAAATTTGACCACAATCAGGCGTCGGCGTTCTGCTTGAGGAACTCGCGCGTGCGAGCTGGCCAATCAACCCGCAAGGGTTCAACTAAAGGGCCACGGCGGGGAGTTACGCCCGCCGGATACATTTGTACACTAGTTATGGCGGGAGCATGGGGGCTACCGGCCCGAAGGCCTCCCCTCGTCAACGGATATTATGCAGACGGCGAATGATTATTTGTCTAGCGAGCCATACGCGCCGCCGCCCTGCACCGCGGCGGCATTCGCGGCAGCTGCAGCAGACGTTGCCGCCGCCGCCGCCGCTCTTGCCGCCGCACGGGTGCAGGGCGCCCGCCGGTGTCCCCCTCCCTCTCCACCGTCACCCGCACCGCCGCCAGCGTCACCCCCATCTTCTGTCCGCCCTGTCCACCCAACCCCATCTTCTGTCCACCCTGTCCGGTCGGTCAACCCAGCCCCACCTTGTCCTGAGTTACGGACATGCTCTAATTTGCGTCTCCACCCTGTCCACCCGACCCCACCTTGTCCGGTCTGTTGTCCACCCTGTCCACCCATATGTCTGCCCAGCCCCAACTTCTGTCCGGTCTGTCTCTTCCGTCCGCCACAAGACCTGCGAAATCTTCAAGACCATTTCCCTGCCGAAAAGTCGTGAAGGTAATTCGGCCGAGGGCATGGCGCGGAACCACCGAATGTTGTTCCGCGGAACCGGCACTGGTTGGGCGGAACCCCCTCGGCGGAACCGTCTGGCAAATCCTAAACCCCCATGCACAAACCTAAAATTAAACTCATGGACGTAAAATTCTTGTCCTAAAACCCCTAAAATTATTGTTGCCCTGGGTGAGAAGACCCTTTGGTCAGAAGTAATCACCCGCGACAAGCGAGCTCGCCGGCTTCGCCGGCTCGCCCTGTTGTCCT